>JAQIXG010005807.1:0-11047 GCA_034700105.1 Oconnorella tubifera
GAGGAAGAGAGAGAGAGAGAGGGAGAGAGAGAGAGAGAGAGAGAGAGAGAAAAAGAGAGAGAGTGACGTACCTGTAGAGCAAATGCACACTTCCCGATAGCAAACTGCGCAGTATTGGTTCTATCTAAACAGTCGACACAGTTTGTTCTAACAACACCGTTTTGTCGTTTTAACGCGTCATCGCTTAACGCTAGCAAATCCATGCATCTGATGCATAAAAACAAGATAATAAACTGATAAACAGACAAACAGGCAGGCATACAGATAGACAGACAGACAGAGAGACAGATGGACAGACAGACAGAGAGACAGATGGACAGGCAGACTAAAAGAGAAAGTACTGAAAATACAACATAAAAATGTAAAAAATTACATTTACAAACTTAGGATTAGGCCGTAATTCCCGACAGTAAAAACCGCAATGACTCTGGAAAAAACCCGTCTTCTTAACGCAGTACTCGGCTATTTCAGCCAATCGCAGCAGGACGTTCGAGTTCTTTCTAATTACGAGCGAATAAAACAGAGTTCCGTTACAAAATGCAACTTCTAGAGAAAAAATGTCAATCTTATTTAAAATGATAACTAACCAGCCAATAAATTGTCAATTTCATTCATTAATTAATTAACAATATATCTAACCAGTTAAATATTTCTTTAACTACTTAACCAGTAACCTAAATGACTAATAATACAGTTAACTAGTAATAAATTAACTCACGTTTTACTAACTCTGGCCATATCAAAGCCGATATATTTGATATGATGTTCACTCGGTAGAAACTGATTCAAATATTGCAAAGCGCCGAACAATTCCTCGCTTATAATTCCCTCATGTTTCTTCTTTTCCCTCCTCTAGAAACAGAAATAAGAGAAACGATAGAAACTAACAGAAAAAATTGAATAAAAACGAAACACATTGAACTAATGAAACTAATGAACAAAAAAAATAAAAAATGACAGAAACAAACAGAAACAAGAAAATCAAAAAGAAACAAACAAAAATAAGAAACAAAAAATGAATAATTCTTTACGTCATTTCATCCCTATAAAAAATGTCTAAAAACTTTTGATTTTAATTTTTTTTGTTACAATTCTCGAAACTATTCTAGTTCAGCGGCCGCTAATCAAAGTGCCTAATTCAACAGGAAGTAGAAATACCTTGACTAGATCAAGAACAATAACAGGAGCTCCGTATCGTCTAAGTACTTGGTTGAAATGTTGACCCGCTACATGACCAAACGGGTCAGCTTGGTCCACTGGTCATTAATTAAAGAAGAAAGCTTAAGATTAATCAAAAGCGTGATATTTAGACTGATGATAATAATGATAATGATGATAATGATTATAGTGACTATAACGATGATGACAATTATGTTACTAATTACTATAATGATGATAATGATGATAATAACGATATACTAATGATGATAATGATACTAATGACTATAATGACTATACTCTACAAGTGATGATAATGATGATACTAATGATAATGACTATAATAATGATGATACTAATGACGACTATAATGATGATGATGATGATAAAACCAACGATTAATAGGAGGCTTAGGGACCATCTTATTGATATCCTGGGACCAGTGTGAAGGTATCGATCCCCTCAGTTGCACAAACGACGTATATCTCGTCTTATTAAATGACGTTATTGAAGCATCGTGTACTATCTGCTCCGTTTCCACCTCATTGGCTACAGCTCCCTAGGGGGCGGGGCCAATGGAATGGTTTAATTTAATTTGCGCTGATGTGACATTAAATAAACGATTTATATCATAAATTGTATGAAAATAATAATTTTTAAAGAAAATATATAAACTAATGCAAATACAAAATAAAACATTTCTTGTTAAAGATCACAAAACAAGAAAGCTGAATGCTTGGGAGAAGGGTACATCGAATGATATCAGCTGACACGATAATAATAATCTGAAAACTCTATAAAATGGTACGTTGGATAAAAATATATAAAAATTAATACAAATAAATGAATAAAAACTTGAATATTGATAGAAAATTCTATAATCTTGAAAGTTGAGAATTTTTATAAAAGTTCAACGAATTATATCAATCGTTACAAGTTTCTAATCTACCTCGGTGTTGGCTCCTCGTTTTAGAAATCTAGTTCCTGCATGCTGATTGGACCGTCGAGCAATAAGGGTTAAATATATCGAACGACCGAAAACACTGATGTCTGATTGGTCGGTTAATTATCGCAAGTTATAAGAGAGATGATTTAAAATAATTGACCAATCATAATAGTCCCACTAACGAATAACAGACAGAGATACAGACAGGCAGATATACAGAGAGACAGAGAGATATACAGACAGGCAGATATACAGAGAGATAGAGATACAGACAGGCCGAGAGACAGAGAGACAGAGAGATAGAGATACAGACAGGCAGAGAGACAGAGAGACAGAGAGATATACAGACAGGCAGAGAGACAGACAGATAGAGATACAGACAGGCAGAAAGACAGAGAGGCAGACAAACTGATAGATAGAAAACAGAAACAAATCAGGCAGACCGACAATCAGAAAGAATGGACATTCAAACAGACATACAGACAGACAGACAAACAGAACAAACAATCTTGTAAACAGAGTCAAACAGTCAGATAAAAAGACAGTCAGGCAGCGAGACACTCAGACAGACAAACACACAGTAGAAAATGTTTAAAATTTCTACAATTTTGAAAAGATACTTGATTGGCCAATAAAACCGTGAACTAAATATAGCATCCAATCGGATTGCAGCTCTTGGTAGACTTTACGTAACAGGAATTCGTTCCACATGTATTTCAAATACGGACCCGTTCTAACGCCGTATATCGTCTCGTCTTAAACAGACATCACATCAGCACAAATTCAAATTCTAGCACCGAAATATAGTCAAATAAATCGAAATAAATTGTTAAAAAGATCGAATCACTTTCTGTGTTTAAAACCGTAACATTATATACTGTTTAATCGTTTCCCGTTTAACGTCACATCAGCACAAATGCATCTGTTTAGCAGACTACTACTATTATTACTATCATTATTACTACATTATTATTACTGTCACTATTATCATTATTATAATAATCTAATACCTTTTTTATCTGTCATGCAGTTTGATTGTTTTTCAACGTTTTCTAAATCAGCGCTAGACTTTGCACTAACTGATGCACCGTTATCATCATTTTCTAGCAAAATACATCATCTTCATCATTAATATCATCATTATACTGACAAAGTAATGATGAAGGGGGAGGGGGTGTAAAAATGTAGCTATTAAGGGGCCCCGCTACATTGGGGAAAAAACCAAGAAAAGTAGAATTTTTAGTTTAAAAAAATTACATAAAAAATAAAAAACAATCAAATGCATAAACAAAAGCATAAACAGACAAACAAACAAACGAATAAATACCCAACCCAGTAAGTTTTGCACAGCGCTGCTGGCGTCTTCAATATCAGCTTCAGATTTGCCGACGTTATGAATATCACCATCTTGCGTCGAATTCGTCTGCCAGAATTCAAACTTTTGATTCTCGGTAGAGCGGCCATCTCGAGTTGTGATGTCATTCGGCAGATTGCAGGGAAGCAGATTATACTGCAGACTGTGCGTGAGATCGTAGCTGTAACTAAATGACGAAAATTAAAATTTTATTTAAGTTTGATTGTACTTTCATCGTTAAAACAAGGAAAGTATATTTGAAAACTAAACTTTAATCGTCACTTTAGTCAATAGTTACATTGTTAAATGCAAAACTAAATTATTAATTGAAACGCGAACCTGAAATAGAAATTACTCGACAGATCAACGTTCTGAAACATCTTGACGTATCTAAAAATAATGAATAAAAATAAATAAAAATATATAAAAAACTATGTTAACTCGCAAAGTAACTATTACCAGTTCTTGGTTAATTCTTAATTTTCAATTAACTATTTAACTAAAGATATATTTAACTAGTGATAAATTTATTTAACTATCTAACTATGTAACTATCTAACTATCTACCTATTTAACTAGATAACACACACCTTTGTTCGTCTGCGTGTGCACATCTCACTATATCATTAGGAATATAAATCATGGCTGTATCTTCAATCTTGTATACTGCGTGTCCCCCAATCAATGCAACGCGTCTACGCTTGGTTACAAGTACCATGTAATGGCCCTCTAGAAACCTTACAAAACCTGCATTTAACAAAATAAATACGGTTAGGGTTTTAGCTAGGGGTTAAGGTTTAAGTTAGGGGTTAAGCTAGGGGCTGGGGTTAGGGTGTGTGCTGGGATTTAGGGTTAGGTTTGCTGTTATAATAGCCATACAGACAAATAGACAAACAGACAAACAAACAAACAAATAAACAAATCATATCATCAACTAATTTGATATAATACTTAACTTATGTTTAAGTTAATAAATCACTTTCTACAGCGTGATACAAAAAAAGAAACGCAGCTTCAATTTACCGACGATTCCAAAAGCAGAAACAGTTCGTTTCAGTCCAATGGTTCCTTTTTGTGTCAGTCGCAATCTGTTTCCAACTTCTATCATTAAAAGTAGATCTCTAATTTCTTTACGACTGTATTCCACCTGGTATCAATAAATTCGTAATAATATATATTTAATTAGTTCATAATAATATATATACATTATCCAATAATAGTTTAATTAGTTCGTAATAATATCTATATTATATAAAATACAACAAATTCATAATTTGATGTCTGCGACATCATCCCTTGATGGTTAAACAGACGTCAAAAAGATATCTAAGATGCAGTCAAAAATTTAAACCTTATCGTCAGTAACGATCAGCTCTTTGGGTTCCATGCGATCTATTTTTAGAACGCGGAATTTCGTCTCCGTATTATTAGAACCGACAACGAAATACCGCTGTAACAAAAAAACGAAATTAAAATTAGTAAAACTGCAACAAAGTGTTATTTCTTGCTCAAATTCTTATATTGAATTGACAGAGTAAATCAGATTTTAAACATATACTAATCTAGTATACCTTAAGTAAAACTATACTCCCCCTTTTCCCCCGTTCCTGCAAAACATTATAAAAGATTGATTTATGGAAATTGACGTAAAATCAATCATATCGTAACAGATCGCTCTGCAAGTGATACAAAATCATTTCTTATATCCGTGATGTCATTTTATTCTTAAAACTACATTAGGCGTGAAACCGATTTTCACCCCAAAATATTAATACAGTTAATAGAACATATATACAAACACAACTCACGGCTTTCGTCTCGTATATGACAATCTTCTGCATACAACTGATCAGCGGGTACTGCATTTTTATTTTCAACTTCCCCCGCCCGGTAAAAAAGTTTAACTAAATAAAAAATATAAATTTATAAACATTGACATTTACTAATGTTATAAGATGCATTAAATGACACAGATAAATGGTTATTGCAAGATTTTATTGATTTCAATCAAATGAATCATTTTTAGTTTTGTTCAGGGGGGAATTCTGCGTCAATAATTAGGTAAGAAAATTTAAAAAAAAATTACGGAAAAATAATTATAAAATATAACGCACGCTCTCTGATTGGACAATATATTAAAACTTTTCAAAATCAACCAATTAGAATTGACCTTATATTTTGATATTTAGTGACCGAATGTTCGTATTTTTTCTCATCGTCTGCCTAATTATTTCCCTCGTCTGCCTAATTAACCTAATTAAATCTAATTAGTTTTCGTCTAATCAACGAGACTAATCATTATTTAGTATATTTAACGTAATTTTAGACGAAAAAAGTGAAGTTTTGGCGAAGAAAGGTGACTTCTAGAAAAGATGCCAGAAATCATGCGGGTATTTGGGGGATTGACTTTTTCTTTTTTCATATTTTTATTAAATTAAAACAATTCCCTTACGAAAGATATTTCGTACAGTTTGTAATTAACGTCGAGGGAAATGGTATTAGGAGAACACTTCATTGTGTCCATTCGGGTAGATTAACAGTCAATTTTGGTAATTGACTTAATCTACCCGAATGGACACAATGAAGTGTTCATTCCTAATTAGGATTGCCTAATATTTCCGCCCCGGCTCCGCTTCGGTTTCGCACCTCTCCGAGTGAGGGTTAAAGCAAAAATTAAATTCATCGTAGATTCAATTTTTATCATCATTATTTTTAGGGATGATAATATATCTTTCTCATTTTAAACATCTTGTTGCTTATTTGTCAATTTGAAGCTAGATACAAATCTGCATGGTAGACGTCATTTGAAATTGAATTCATCGACTCAACGTCAACTGAAGTCAACGACATTCCATCGTAAAGGGTAATAACTTTTTTAAGTTTTTAAGATATTAGATTTGTATAGAATATTTTAAGATTTTTAAGCATCTAACGAATATCTTTAACCTTTTTATTCTATTGCTTTTTCTACAGATCAAGTTAGAAGTATAAAGACTCCATTTATCCGTGTTTAGAGATTGAGTGAAGACTAAAACTTAACTTGTTGAAATTTTACGATTTGTAGATGACAACTTTCAAACTGAACTTATCAGATATTGAAAAGGAAATATTTTTTCATTTATAACTTTTAAATGTGTTTGTTTTATAGCTACTTATTTGCATTATTCATTTGAGTTTTTATCTTAATGATGTTAATGATCAATGTCAACATTGTAATTAATGAAACTACCATTTATAGAATTTGTAACTTGAAACGTTTTGTAAAATGTATTTTTCTCGATGTCTACGATTGCTCTGGGTTTGATTCTATAATGTATTATTTGAATCTAGATGATCGTTTGTATTGATCTAATATTCCATAGATGATGTCTTAAAGTTTGTTTTTAAATGTTGCTAAAGCGGTTTGAAATCATTGTAATTAATTCTGGAATATTTAATTTGTAACGTTGATGCAATTTTCTAGAAGCTATTTCATTTCTCATGTATTTATCGTGTATAAAAAATATTTAAAAATATAACAGTTAATGTAATAGACATATGCAACATGATATGGCTTAATTGTGTAAGAAATGTAAAATTTTCAATTGATTTTCTCAAATATCTTTGTAGTTTATAAAGATGAAGACAGGTGGTTTTGTGTGTAGGTCAAGTTGTTGCATTAGAAATGTTAGCTAAATGTCTGTAATAAGTTAGTAACTGTGTCTATATACTAAGTTAGTAGCTGAATTTTATCAACATCTTTAACTGTGTGTATATGCAAGTCGAGTGTGTATATGCAGTAAATCCTTTTTAGATCCCTGCCACGCTGTTGGTGCATTTTAAGTGCTAGAATGTTCATCGGACTAACTAGTAACTGGAATGTATCATCTCTTAGGCCTTCTCTTTTTGCGCTATACTGCATTAAGTACTTTCTTCTTGTACTCTTTATTTCTACATTGGTGCAGTCTCAGTGCTAGAATGTTGATCGAACTAACTAGTTCTTGGATTGCATCGGCGTACTCTAAGTCTTTGCTGGGTGTCTATGGCTTTTATAAGGCGGCTTCCTTTAATTCTCAAGTTGATGCAGTTTAGTGGCTAACTATATGTATAGATAGATCTACACTTATGACAGAGGTTCTCAACATATTTTGAAAAGTGACCCACCAGTAACACGCTACATACAAGCGGTGACCCTTGGGTATTTTTATGGCGCAAGTTTGAATGATCAGTATTGAGAGGCACGCTTATATAACTTGGTAGTTTTGTAAAAAAGAATACAGTATTTAACATAACGCGTGACATTGACGCGGTATAAAATATTCTTATGTGCTACGAGCAAGTATGATTTTTGTCTATAGGCAATTTTTGACCATATAAATTATATGCACATTTGATGAAGTAACTTTACATAATGTATTTTGCTACTTTTTTTTTCTTTATTTACGCTTCATTTGTTTGTTGATTTGCGGGCTGCTTTGACTTTATTACTTACTATATTTTGTGTTGGTTAAGTTTTCTCTGTAGGAATTGCTGTAGACTTCAGTTAATTTATTTTGTTTGTTTTTGTTGTGCGGTGCTTTTGGCTGCACTTCGCTTTGTACTTATTTGGCGTTTGTTGTCTCTAATTAGGATTGTGGTTTAACTAAAGCACAATTTCTGCTCAAAGGGGGCAGCAAGTTGAGCTCAATGTTGAAAAGTCGGAGCTATACTGTTAAACCACATCTAAAATTAAAGTTTAATTTCAAGTTGTGCACAAAATGAGAGAAAATTCAAAAAGTTATGTATGTGCATAACAACTGATGCAATGCATTATAACGAGATGATCGGACTAATTAAAAAAAAATGAAAATTTGTGCACAGAAAATGAAATCAGTTAAAAATTGTAGGCCTACAAAACTAAACCAATGAAAGATTAATCCGTAGGCCTACATAAGTAATGAAGAAATTGATTTACTGCAGACCTATAAATAAATGTAATAAACGCAAGAAATTAAGCGAAATAAATAAGTCCGTATATAGGTACGAATTTTTTGAATTTGACGCCCTAGTAGAGGGGTCACGCTCGATTTTTTGAGGGGGAGGAAATTGAGTTCTAGCTTATGCAAAAACAAATCAAATAGATCATAATAAGCTTAGAAAAATTAGATGAAAAATTATGTAATAGGCATCCAAAAAATTTAAACATGAGGTCTAGATATTCTTATCATAAATATACAATAGTAGACGATATTTAGACCTGAATAGAGAAGATTTTTGGCGAGATTTTAAGACTCTGTATACAAAGGGGGCAAGCTCTATTTTTTAAAATGTCGATGGATAGCCAATATTTTCATTGTGTCAGCTAGCCTACAAAATTAGGAATAAAATTACTTTAAAAACATACAAAAGTTGACAAATACAACATTTGGAGGTTAGCTATTGAGTAATTATATACATACATATATAGTAACAATGATCATTAAAATATTGTCAATACGCATTAGAAAACGTAATATAATGTAATCACAACGCGAGTTAAATATTAAAATTATAATAAAGCCATTATTTTAAAATAATAAATATCCCCTGCTATTTTATCCTCTTCCCCTTTTTCGCTCTCCTCCTCCTATATTTACCCCCGCCCCCTCGTTTTCTTCCCTCTCTGTACTTCATAACCCGAAGAAAACACCCAATAAATACTCCCCTGATCTTTTGACGGGAGAGCAACTGACCCCCACCCCCTGCCCCCCCCCCAACCCCTGCAATAAACATCAGAGATAAGAGATAGAATCTAAAGAAGGACGTCAACTTTTTATTTCATCTTTCACGCTGAATAATTTCCTTGTTTCGTGTCATCGAGGTCTATCTAATCCATCACAAAATTCAGGCAAAAATTCAATCTGAAAGTTTAACATATTTGAGAATAAAAATGAAGACAAAAAAGTCTACTACGCTTAAATTTAACGCAAAAAATTATTTTATAATAAATGTTTCGTAAGAAAGTTTTTGATTTGTATTTTTTAACGTTTGTCAATCTATTTTTTATTTGCTATACTTGTTCAAACTGTTAACTTTCTGTATATTAACCTTTATATTGCTTTTATTATACGTCAAATTGCATTTATAATAAATCAATTTCACTATATTGACAGTTTTTTAAAGTAAATCATTATTGATGATAAGATACGTCTTTACTCTTTGGTAACTTTTACAAACGGGAAAGATGAGGGGGGGGGACGTTTTTTCTCATTTTAACAAGGGGGAAAGGGGCGGGGCTTGTTGATTTAATATGCTCCATCCTACATAACAACAAACACTGCATTCCGATCACAAAAAAATCCCCAACGACAAAAACGCAGCGTCTTTTATTAGTCTTACGTCTTTACGACGTAACGTCTTACGGATTAGTTTATTTGTTTACGCGCGTTATCGGCCGTTGCGGCTGCGTAAATCTTCCCGCAAACGGCTTCTACCGTCTGCCGTAAAACGGACGTTAAATTGACCTGGGCGCGTTCGTAAACCTTGCGGTATAATTCCGCGTTAGGTTGTTATTGGAAGTTGGAGAATGATTCGTGCCATTAATTTAAGATCTCGCGGCGGTCTGCGTTTTTATTACTAAGCAAATGATAAATTTTGTAGGAGTAGGATAATTATAAAAACTTTTTATTATGAAATATAAGTACTGAAAGCTTTTGTTTTTTCGATAAGTCTGTATGTTAGTCTGTCTGTCTTTCTGTGCGTCAGGCAAACAGACAGACAGACAGACAGACAGTAAGAAAAAATGACAGAATGATATGATATCTCTGGGTTTCATTTTTTCAGAAAAAATTGTTTTTTTGTTTTTTGCTTGTATTGGCTTAAAAGGCTTATATTGAAAGTCATGTATCTTCACTCTCTCTGTCTGTCTGTTTATCTGTCTGTCTTGTCTATCTGTTTATCTCTGTCTGTTTATCTGTCTCACTGTCTCTTTACCTGTCCGTCTGTCTTTTAGTCTGTCTTCAAAAATTCATCCAATCACTGAATCCATTTGATACACACTTCTAATGTTGTTAAAATTTCGCAATCATTTAAACGTAACGAATTCTTTCAAGTATGCTATAACGTAACGTTAATCGAATCGTACGTAGTGACGTTTAATTAGTACATGACGTATACCGTAGACTTTCGGTGTCTCGCGTTAAAGTGTCCCCCTGTCTTAGAGTATCCCCCCTTTTAATTTTATTTTTTCTTTAAATAAACATCAATTACTCTAAAGCTAAAATTTTTGTGATTTTTCTGTTAAAATCTTGTTTTGAAATCACTAAATGCCCAATATATATAAGATGTAGTAATTTCATCGTTTTAAGTAAATATTAGCTTTACTTTTAAAAATAATAATAATAACTTATCCTAATAGGCCTACTGTGTATTTGGACAAATACTGCGTATATTATTATCTTAATAATGTAGCAATTTAAAATCATGAAATAACTTAATAATTATATATTTTTAACTAAAATAGTAGGCCCTATATTTAAAAATTTAATGTAGGCCTATATTGTTTAAATTGTCTTTAATTGTTTTTGTACTGGCGTTAAAAATCATAACCCTCATTTAATAATCATCAAACTTAATTATATTTTTAATGGGGT
>JAQIXG010005808.1:0-11046 GCA_034700105.1 Oconnorella tubifera
AAAAGCACCGATTTTTTATGAGACAGATATAAGCTAGATATAATATTATATAATAAGATATAATATAATATAATATAGTATAGATATAATATAATAAGATATAATATTATCTAGAACAAATAATATGCATGTAGACATTTTTTAATTAATTTGCCTTAAACACTTTGCGTGGGGGAGGCGGTGGATGTTAAACACGCAGACAAAATATAAATTAAGAGGGGGGAGGGGGGTGAATTCTATCAATAGAATTGTAAGTATTTAAAAATATTTCTATATACATAAAATATTACAATGAAAGTAGATGAAATGACTGGCCGCACAAATGTAAGTTGACCGATTGAGATTTATCGCCTCGATCAGTTTTGCATCCCACGAGGGAGAGGGGTTTGTGGGGGGGGGGGGTACAAAACATATCTATGTGGATTAGGAGGTGCCCGGGGAAAAGGGGGAGTGGGGGTGGGTGGAAGAAATACTTACCCCACTCCACCGAAAAAAAATACAAAAATTTGGCTATACGTGTTTTCATTTTTCGCAATTTTCTTTGACAAATCAATATCTCTATAAATATTTGAAGACCTTTTATAAATAAATGACACCATTTTAAAGCGACACATTGTTTTAAATATATTTCATATCAGAAGAGTATTAAGCAACAAAAATTCAAATTTTATTATTTTCTGTGGCGTAACCAGAACTTCACAAAATGAAGCGGAGTTTATTCCCAAAAATTAACTGATGACATTTTTAGATTATTACAAAAATTTAGTCTCCGCAGGCATGTTTCGGCTAATTTTTTCACTAAATCGTCACACGGGAGGGGGGGTTACCACTAAACTAAATCCTCTAACACTACAAGAAATATATTTTACCTCCAATGGGGGAAGATTACAACCCCCAACCCCCCCCCGCCCATCATTCCCTGTCTACGCAACTGGTCATTTATCAAAATCAAACATTTTTATACAATTTACCACGCACAAATTAAAACAGTTCGGGGGGTAACTAATCCCCCCCCCCTCGTCAATGGTAAAGTAGGCCTAAACACTGAGTAAAATAAGATGAACGAATTATCTGAAACCAATAAGCCAATGTCAACAAAGTCGTATTATTATAGAGGTAGAGATCCAATAAGAATCTTTTTTGCAGATTTCAATTTAGTAAAGCCAACATTAAGAAGATAATGAGATAATAGAGATTTGTGTGCTAGGTGTTTCTATTTAAATTTCAAAGGTTTACCCTATTTTTACCCGGCAAGTTTAAGTTTAACCCAGCAGGATTCAGCAACAGATGATTTTTAATATAAGGGAGAGTTTAATATTGGTTTAATTTTGGTTGTACTTTTGATTTCTATTTAAAACAAGTCTGTAAATTATTATCTAAAAATGTATGGTTGAAACTACTGTTATTTTACTGTGTTATTGCTTTACATACTGTGTGTTCTCTGTTTCGATATAATTATTAAAGTTTAATAAACTTAGAGATTTTTCCTATCTAAAAAAGTAGTGGCTCAGGTAAGGAGGGGGAAGTGGGGGTGAAAATCCCCTCATTAAAGGTATTTTTTGTAAAGGTAATGTTAAAGGTATTGGCTGTACCGGTAACCTCTACCCAACCCCCCCCCCACCACTCTTGTGACGATTTACTGAAAAATTTAGCGTTGGAAATATGTATATCGAGATCAAATACATGTATGTGTAGACCAAATATATGTATGTAAAGATCAAAAAAGAGATTAATAACCTACACAAAAACATCAGCAGTAAATTTCTGGAGCCCCCCTCTCATACCATAGTCAATTTGTAAGCTTTAACAAAGTAATCACATTTACAGAAATCTTTTCAAGATTCTATATAATAATTAAGCCATGAGCAATCAAGCCAGAAGGCGTCAGTAGCCAGGTGTCCAATTTAACATACCCCGCCCCTAAACTAAACTTAATTTGTGTAACTCGCTTATTAATAATTAAACTTGCTAATTAACGAATCCACTGTTCACAGCCTTAACTCTAACCCTAATATTTGTATATGAACTGCAGTTGAAGCTTCTAATTGATATCTACAAAATAACATTATTAATTAATTTTAAAAGGGGAGGGCCCTGTTAAACAATGATGCCCGGCTACGGAAGCTGCATCATACCAGATGTGAGTCAGTAGAATATATAAACATTCTTGCTTATATTACTTTAAACCCAGAGTGGCATAGTAATACAGCAATGCAGCATAGTTAGGCTTATAAGTGTTGCTGATACTGACAGCTATCTACACATCATTTAACACGGCAGGAGAAGCAGACAGACAAACAGACATACAGACAGAGATAGAAAGAAAGAGACTGTAACGGTTGCAGATGGGAAGAAATGAAATTTCTCGTCAGAGCACATAGTCAAAGATAATTGGATAAATTTTCTAAGTTGTAAAAGTATGATTTTAATTAATACCTTTCAAAGTTGCATGCGAATTAATTACTCTAATTTATTTAATTAATTAATTTTAATCTAAACTGGCCAAAGGCTACAATAATAGTAATAATAGTATTTTCTATTTCCAAAGCATATACAACAACTAGAATAACTTCATTTTATGATCTGTATCGCAAAATTCAAAATGTCTTTTATTTATTGATATGTAATTAATGCATTTATCCTAAATTTTATTAATTTTTATTATACTACAATTTCCGCTATGGATTATTAAAGAAAAATTTCACATAAGTTACAGCAACTAATCGCAAATTGAATCATTATCGATTCCCATGTGCTGAAGCCAGGAGAACATTACAACAGCCGGCTGTGCTATGACTAAATAAGATAAAGTCTAAAATTTAATCACAAAATTGCATTGACTATAGTGCATTTATATTAAGTGATATCGACAATAAATCATCTTAACTCACTCAATTCAGTTGCAATTAATGAACATTTGAAATTCACTTTAACTAAATTACGCTCCTATTGAAAACATTCCCTATTAATTCGCGTTGTAATTATTCCACTCGGAGCAAAAGTTCATCGCGATATTTTTCACCAGTTCATTAGTCAGAATGTTATAAATTAAATTGCAATGAGAAGGTCAAAAAAAACTCTGCTGATTGTGAAATAAAACAAAATAGACCACAGTTGTTGATACAGAAAGGTTTTAAATCAATAATCAGCACTCTAGTGCTTTATAATTTGTAAGATAGAGAATTTTATTTCCAGAAATCTGTGAATTTGGCTTTGGATATAATAGTTATAATGAAGACACTTTTTAACTTCAGTATTTATGTAATATTTATGTAATTTATTCAATATTTTGGTAATGTGGCATCATTTAAGTCTTTCATTAAAACTACAATTGATATTTTTTATTGTAATGTTACTATCATCGCCAAGCTATATATTATATTGATATGATAGATTAAATAATGAAGCAATAAATAACCAAATAAAATAAATCCTTTCAATAATGAATTACTTTTATAAGTTACTTAGTTAACATTTAATTAAATGGCAAATTTGATTTTTAAACGACTTCTTTTTCTTTCAAATTCACATTACATTTAAAATTACAAATAATGATTACGGTTAAAATTACATTTTAATTAATAATTATCATTTCGTTTCAACTTATCATATTACAGTTACACTCAGATCTGATATTACTCCTTCCGGTTACTACTTTCCCACCCGTATGATCTAATTCTCCTTCCGGCTTGTACTCTCTACCCTCAGAATCTAATTCTCTTTCCGGTTTTGCTCGATCTTTCCCTCAGTGTTGCTACAAAGCACGTATATTTTTGTAATCACATTATCTCAACGTTTAAATTAAACCAAGAGACCGGAAGTACAAAGGATTCCCTCGCGTCTCTCGAGACACGAGCGAGGGAAGCCATTTTATTCGCCATCTTGTTCGTGAACGTTTGCCTCGAGCCGTCATATTGAAAGAGCAAACTGTTTGAAAATATCTTTAGCATCGAGGGCTCGATTTTTAACCAACCCCACCCTCTTGCCTAATATTAATTCCTTCAACTTTTTAATTGGTTACCCAAATTCCAACCCTAATCCAAACTCTAATCCTAATAGTTCAACACTAATTGAAGCGTCCAGTCAAAAATGAATTAATAACAGATTTTGATTGACACAAAATAATAGACTAAAGGGGCGGGGTTGTTAAACACCCAGGCCTCGCTAAGAATATTTTTATTGGAAACTTCATTTTACACAGTAAACCGAGACTTTTCACAAATCAAGCGCTCTCGGTTATATTTGCTGAAATAAAAAGAGAATAAATATTGTCAAACGTTGAGAGAATAATCAAATAAAGTGTCTGCGATGAACAATTTTTATAAGTTTTCGTTTTAATATTTGTTTTCTTCTCACAATATTTATTGTTTCGCTTCACAAAATCTTTTATATCACTCTTTGTTCAGTTTAATATTATTGAATACATAAATTGCAATAAATATAAAATTATACGAGATAAAATTTAATTTATAATTAAAGAATGTAAATTTTAATTATATAAAGCTATTTAATAATAGCTGCTGTAGACCTAACCGTAAAAATTAAGGGAAAATGTACACAACCCACGCCCTCTCCTCTCTTGAATGATAGATGAGAATTCTATATTATCATCTAAAATTATACAGTTTACTATTAATTTCTTTGAAACAATATTTACGACTCAAAAAAAGATAGTCAGATATTCGAAGGTAGATGAACACAATTTCTGGTCATATTACTAAATTATTTTTATGCCCCCAAACCCCCTTCTACCCCTAAACTTCCCCCCACCCCAAAAATATCTAGCTTACATGAAAAGCGTTCCATTAAAATTTGCAAATGGAAACATCACACGTTATAACGAAAAGGTTTCATCAATAATTCAGCAGACAATTTTAAGCCACTGTAGTGATACACAAACTGTACAAAGCACTTGCTGCACCCTTTAGTACGCTGCTAAATTGGACACTGTGTTAACTGCTGTAGTTGAAGCGTAACTTTAACTCTGTATTGACAATTGTGTCATTACAGATTTAAAAGTTAAGTTTAACTATAATAGAAGTACAAGATTCTGACAATAGTATTAAATGTTTCAATTTCATAGCAATTAAATAACTAACAATTAAATTAATAACACTAACAATTGTATCTTTACAGCGTTAATAGACTAGAATTTAACTACATAAGTTGCAGCGGTGCCAGATCCAGCAGTAAGCTAAAGGATGCAGCAAGTTTAACCATCGGAATGTAATTTTATTCCTCAGGGTATTGTGTACTCTAATTTGGCCCTGAATGTCACAGGGTGATAACATCCTGTGGTTAGTTTAAAACTGATTCACTCCAGAAATAATTAAAAACAGCTGTGGGTCTAATTATGGGTAACCGGACAAAACGGCCCCGAATACAATAATCAGACAAAGAGCCCCGAATAAGTTAACCCGACAAAACGGTCCCGAATACATTAGCATGGCAAAACGATCCCGAATACATTAAACCGACAAAAGTTCTTAGTTCATAGGGTTAGGATTGAAGTTAGGGTTATAAGATAAGATTTTGGGTTAAGTTTAGGGCTGGTTTGAGTTATGGTTACTGTATGAATTCACAGAACCGATTTGACTGGTTAATGTACTCGGGGCCAATAATTGACCCCCAATACATTAACCCGACAAGTTGGCCGTCAATTTGTCGGGGTTAATGTCTTCGGGGCCGATATGTCGTTATACCATGTACACTTTTTATGCATTATCATTAAAAGCATGTAGCACTTGTAATCAACTCTCTGAGATCTCTTTCACTTTTTACGTCTACGTCTAACGGCAGTCTACGGACAGTTTTGCGTTTCCTGGATTAGTCTGTTGAGCCGGAACTAGTTCGGAACGCAGCCGGAACTCTGAGAAATGTTTTACGCGGGATTGAGTGATGATTCGCGGCTGGTTCCTATTGCTTACGCAACGTTGATCCGCAACAGATTAGCTAGTTAACGCTGAAAGTAGACGTCGTGCAAATGCGCAAACGCAACGAAAAAACGCAACCGCAACGCTTAGATAAATGCGCGAATATGGAAGTATGATTTATGATTTTGGTGACGTTAAAATATCGCGAAATGTCATGAAAGCTTAGTAAGATACAGGGACGAATACGTAAAGATAAAGTTTGTGATTTTATGTGTACGTGAATATAACGTAAGCGTAATGCATGCGTCGCAATCTTGACTTAAGCCAACGTGATTGCAAGAAAGTAAAACATAGCAGAGTGACGGATAATGGAATTCTAAGCATGTAAAAGTAACGCAAACGCAAGAACGACTCCAACGTAGAAATACCGCAAACGCAAGTAAAGAGAAAACGTAGAATTAAAACAAACGTAACAATAGTAAAAACGTAGAAATAACGCAAACGCAAGAACAGCGCAAACGCAAGAACAATGCAAAATCAAGAATAACTCCAGAGCCTGATAATATTGATCAAATTTGTAACTATATTTCAAGTTTTAAATTATTAATATTACTACAAAATATCATGGACTTATAATGAATAGAACACGGCTGCTGGTCAATTTATCTTTCTTGTTTTATAACGTCAGCTATATTGGTGCACCGTGAATTAATAATAGATATTAGAAAAATTATGTTAAAATTCAAAAATATTCAATATTTTTTAATATTTATAATATTACAACATGTGAATAATTTTACTAGAGTATTTACGAGATAAATAGCTAGTTTTAAAGAGGATAATATGGCGATTTAAATTACAGAAAGAATTTTTATAACGATACTCTCAGGGGATTCTACCCTATCCTGCGCCTCTCCCCCTCTCCCCTCTCAGTCAGTGAACGAATCAATAAAATTCCTCCCCCCTCCCCCCTTTCCATATCACTAAATTACATCTAGTCATAAATATTTATTGGAATTATCCACAATTTGACAGATCCTACTCGCATATTTCGTATTAAGCTCAGTAAGTCCAGATCAAACACGGGTTAAATTACAACGCGCTGGCGTGGGATGTGTTAAACGTAAAACGACAAAAATTTATTCCAATAAAAAAGATAAAATTTATAGAATTTATAAGTAATTATAAATTTTAAAGATTTGATTTCTTTTTATGGTTGTTTTAGCACTTTGGGGGCTTCTGAGAAAAATCTGACGATCTTTTCAATAGATCAAATACGTGATATAATGAATGTGCATATAGAATTTCGAAAAATGTACAATTTCAATTTAAGAGTTAGAGGGGGTTTGGGGGAGGATGCCTAAAATATAAATTCTTAATTGACTACCTTACTGTAAATTTACTGCAACTTTGAGCATATTTTCCTAAATTATTTATCGTTTAAAATAGCTTTTGCTATTTTTATTTCAATTCTTATTACTCGTTTTTCTCTTTAGATTTAATCGTTATACTTTTTGCTAGCAACATTCAGAGTTCACTTTAAATGTTGCAAATTTAAGTATAATATCTATCATTGAACAGAAAGAACTATTTCCTATGAATCACGTAATAAATTCCTGACAATCAAATCAGCCTACAGCTACACTGCATGCTTATTTGTTTATTATTTTATCTAGATTATCCCCATACTGCATGCGGATTTGATTACAAACAGCCAAAAACTATCCAATACTTTTTATCCCCTTTAAGGCAGGCGGGTTTATTCAAAATAATCCACTAAGAAAGAGAAAGGTTACTTATTCTAGACTGCATGTGCGTTTGTTGCTGGCCTGGAATGACTCATATGATACTCAAGTGTATGTTTTTACAAGGCGTCTGCCAGTTCTTATCAAAACAAAGTCAGTTTTCCATTAAATCACATTTTCTGAGTGCTACATCTATTTTTTCTCAAATCAAATCTACCAGTTTCTATCAGTTTCTCCAGGCATTAACTCTTTCACTTTAATCTTGTTTTGTAAATTTTATATGGTTAACATTAAAACATATCACGACCCGTAGGGCTAGGGTTCTAAAATACCGAATTTGTTCGAATTAGATCAAAATTATATATCTAAATGAATTTTATCGTTTGGCTTATCCCATTGCCCCCCCCCCCCCATACAAGTACTGGGGTGCTTGTAGGGGGGAATGGAAGCATGCATTTTTTGGATAAGATTTTCAAAATGGCAAAAAATGTGAAATATACAACAGGTAAGTTTACAACTAAATTGTACAAATGTATAATTTAGCGAAATTCTTTTTATTTTTTTAATTGTCACTTGTTCAAACTATTAACTTACTGCGTATTGTTTAAACTGTTTTGTACTGTCATTAAAAATTGTTACTCCACAAATGAAGTTCAAATATCTGAAAAAAATTCGCATAACTTGAACGAGAAAAAAATTACTTTTAATTGTATTTTTATATTTAATTCCATTTTAATATTTTTATCGTTGCGTTTGAACTGAATACCACTAACATTAAAAAGGTCGTCAAAATTTTTACATTCCAGGGTAGCGAAGTACCCTTTATTTATTTTATTTCACTCAATTTTATTACTTCGTAGGAAGGATTCAATTTAAACTAATTCTATGACGTAATTATATGACGTAAGAGACTGTTTTATTAATATCAGATGTACAGATAACATCTACGGCATCGTTGCGTATTTCTTGCGTAAATAATCACGCAAGAGAGCAACTTTAACGTTTGCGTTTGGTTGAGTCATTGATATTTAGATCTCAAATAATTAACTTCAGGTTTTGTAAAATTAAGTCTAAATCGAGAATGACTAGGTCTATCAATTTATTTATTTATGTTTTAAATTAGGTCAAATTTAACGTCTGGAATACCGTATTATGTAAAAGATATCCTTTAAACGTAGCTGTCAATTTAAGCGTCTTACTAAAAGTGCTGCGAGTGAAGACGAAGAAAAAACTGCAAACGAAAGAGCATTCATTGAAATCAAACCTGGTTCTGTTGCGTTCGAGTCCGGCGCTCTATCACTCAGCAAACGAATCTTTATAACAATGACAAGATATAAAAGACAAAAATGTTAGTAAAAAATAATTTAATAAATTTTAATGTCTTTGATAAATTTAATTAAAAAAATATAATTAGAGCAATTAGTTTACATTAGAAGAAATTACAAATTTCTTTTTATCGTATTTTATCAGTTGACATACATATTGTATATATTTTGCTGATTAGAGCAATTAATTAATATCTTAATTAGTATACTTAGAAGTTAAATATAATATATAATTAACATAACAAACTTAATTACTTACTGTTTATAAGCAATGATATCCAGTTTTTAATGATAACAATCCTATACAAATTATTATTCTTATTCAGTTATAAAACATATAAATTACTTCATGATTTTCCACCAAAATCTTTCTATTCCCAGTTTATAAATCATCAAACTATAAATTAACCATCTTTAAATTCTATTATAGCCATTAAATCGATTAAACATCGAGCTTAGCGTTTAATTATAATCCACATTGACTGATGACTAAATAATGATACCACTAGCACACACTGGATCAGTGTGTCTGTATGACTGCATCTCTCTGTGTATCTGTATGATTGCATCTCTGTGTGTTGCATGCTACATGCATTACAGATAAGAGAGCGGTATTCAATGCTAGCGGGCACCAGTGGGTTAATCAGGGGGGGTTGTAAGGGATATAAATTCCCCCCCCTCCCACATTGGAGTCAAATCAATTTTTTGCATGTTGAAGATGCGAATTTAATGGTGAAATGTGAATTTAATGACGAATTTAATGGTGAATACAATGGTGAATTTAATGGTGAATTTAATAGTGAATTTAATGGTGAATTTAATAGTGAATTTAATGGTGAATTTGCGTTGGATGTCTGTTGGATACATGTATTGAGATTACATACGTGTACTTGAAGAAGAAAGGTGAGTGAAAACCTAAAAATGGTCATACGCAAAATTTTTGGAGGAACCCCCCCCCTCCCAGTCAAATTCTGGGTACGCCACTGAGGTACTTGAGATGAATTTGTACAAAGAGCAATGCCTCTGTTTTATACTGTGAATGCCGGATTAAGTAAATACAGGAAAGAGATTATAGTTAGTGTATGCCATGTAGAGAGTGATGCAGATGGCATAATATAGTAAAATGTAAATATATATGAATTTTATTCGCCAAAAGCAGAAAATATAAATCAAATAAATATAAAAATTAAAAATAATCATACAGTAAAATTGAAACAATAGTAGATTTATTGTAGGATGCTCTGAATGTGACACAATATGCCACAAATACTTTTAACGTATTACTACAATAACGTATTTTACGTATTTTTTACGTATTATAAGCTACGTACTAGCATATAGGCTATACAAAAACAAAACGGGTTTCGTTAAAATTTCAAAGCCCACAAAAAGCATGTTTAGAACTGTTAAACCTAACCCCAACCCTAACCCTAACCCCAACCCTAACCCCAACCCTATGATAAATTCTGTTTGATTTAATAATGATAAATTCTATCTAATTCTATTCAGTTATTGTTGTTCTGTGTCCATCAATTGTGTTGGTTGCTTGCCTATACTTGTTCGCAATATTTGTGTCATTTGGGAACTATATCATAATTGTTGAGGTACTGGGGATCTTTCCTTGGTGGCTCAAATGTGGCCAGTACTCGGTAAATAGGACAGGGTATTGTGATAGTTGGCAACCTGAAGATCTATTCAGGAGCGTATGAGTCAAGATTAGTTACTAGTATGTTGATAATGTGATGTTTATGTTAATGATCGTTGACAATTAACACGACGCGTCCGTTGCAATGATTAACACTCCGTTTAATGTAATAACACTTTTACATCTTCATATGGATTCAAATGATATAAGTAACTTCGTAATTTGTTTTAACATCAGAATAAAGCATAATCCGTTAGCTCCACATTAATAGCATCAAGATTGATCAGCACAAATTTATACGGAATTTAAATAACTTAATTTAAACAATGCAATTGATAAATAGGGATAACTGTAATTTAGCTAAACTTTAACTCTTTACTCTCCTAATATTAATTAAAAACCCTCCTCTTAAACATATGTACGTTAAATATATACCAGGTATCGCACACCCGTGACGT
>JAQIXG010005809.1:0-11045 GCA_034700105.1 Oconnorella tubifera
CAGTAGCTATGAAGCAACTGGAGATACAAAATAAGACAAAAAAAGTCATTACCAGGATATTTTGGTTTGTACCCCCTCCCCGCCTCACACACAAAAAACGTTCCAGCGCCTCAGGCTCTAATTCAAGCAGTAAAAGAATTAAAAAAATAAAATACGCAATAATTATTAGTATTAATACAACAACAAGTACAGATATGGCTCGGAATTCTATGAATATATACAGAATATCACAAACATTTGTAATTATCCTGATAAATAACATCATGTACCGTAATCTTTAAAATGGTCATTTGCAAATTAACAATCAATGATGCATCTTATCAAGAATGAAATTAAGGAAAATACTGTTCATATCTCGTAATAGGCTGTCGACATATAGGACAGTTTTGCCTTCGCTCTATTAATCTACGGATGCATGCTAGACAGGTCTGGGCATGATTACACGGCCTTATAATATAATGATTCACGATATCGTTGTTGCAGACAATGCATTCTCTGACTTGTCCTGATATAGTAACGACTGGAGCTGTTGGTATCACTTGTTGGTATGTTGGCCTCGGTTGATGTTGGTCTATAATTGAATTGATGAGATCATTGACGTGTAAATTATTCCCCACAATGGACTCTGAGCTCGTGCTCTGGCATACTGGGGGTCTGTCATTCCTTCTGTCTAAAATCATGATATAAATTAAAATAAAATATTTATTACTTCACTTGAATAATACGTTTTACACATTGCATTGATGCACACATATAATTAATTCAATTAATCTCACTTGTAAATTTTAATGCACTTCAGTCAATTGAATGGGTATTATTAATAGAACTATAATTATATATAATATAACAAGAATGATAATATCAATTAATTATTATAACAGGTAGTCTACAAGGAATTAAACTTTAAAGAGCATCCTGCGTGCTCTACATTTTCCATATATTTATATTTTGAACCTTGAACCTTTGACAACTTTTACTGAATTCTTCCTATTGTGAAATCTACTCTTTTGACAAAGCAGCTGCATATTGTCAACAATTCATTTGACAAAGCAGTCAAAGCTGATTGTAATACGCTTGGAGGTTGTCCAGAAAGGACGTCCGCAAAGAGGGAGGGGGGAGGTTGTTCAAATGCGGAAAACTGCGGACAAGGGGGGGGAGGTAAAAGTAAGTCCTTACGGACGTCCGCAAGATTTATTTTTTGTATAATATGATATACTGTGTTTAAACAGCTGAATGTGATTAAGAGGCTCATACGAGACTGCAGAGCTAGCAATTGAAGTCTTTTTTAAATAAAACCAACATTAATTTTGTTTATTTATTTCTTAGTATTGAGCTACATGTTGTGATGTGATCAGTAAGCGTTGTATTTTAGTTAGTACTTGGTATAATAGTTGGTTTAGTACTTGGTTTAATAGTTGGTTTAGTACTTGCTATATAAATCTAGAATTATTGTTCTTAATTGAGAGCACCACCTATTACACTGCAATAACATCACGCAGTTGTATAATGCTAGATGCGCACGTCCACGGGTGGGGGGTAAGCAAATTGCGGACAAAAGCGGACAAGGGGGGGGGGTCGGAAAAGAATAATTTTTTTGCAAACGTTCTTTATGGACAACCCCTTGGGACAAATCAATTTCTTACGATACAAATAAGCCGATAAATACATTTGTAGTGTATAACAAAACTAATATACATTATTAATTACAATTTGACATTTAAACAACTTTTATTGATAAAAGCAGTATTTGTTTGGCACGTTCTTGGTACTGATTGATTCACTAGTAATTAAAGAATAAAGATCATTCGGTACAATAAAAAATAAATACAAAAATTAGTTTATATATATAACAACTGTGAGACCATTTTAATGATTGCAGCTTAATCAGCCAATATACAGTACACATTTGTTATTATTTGAGTTTGAATAAAGAATAACAAAAAGCGCCTACGCTGAGTGGCAGATCTTGACGATCTTTGATTTCTCATTCGCTTGCACAGCACAATAGAGATGATAAGAATAACAATTAAAAAGGTGCAACAGACTCCAATCACAATTCCTACAATCTCACCAACAAAAAGTCCGTGATCTAAATAGAAAGACAAAATTTCTTCACAACTAGTAATGTTCTGAACTTAATAATATAACACTTGATCTCTTTGTGATACAAATGATACAAATCTATGATACAGATTTTTTAGTCAAATTGAATATAACTTAACTACTTACATATTACGTAATTAGTATTGGCATTAGTTGATTTATTGACAACATTAAGATATATGATTTCACTAGCTACAGTGTTTCCTGTTGCAATCTGACACATGTAGCGAAGATCGCTACCAACAGCCAGCAAGGTGATGTAGGACTGATAAGTCTTGCTCCCATTATAATCCTCCCATGTGTAGGAACAGAATGTATAATTACACACCCAGCTAGAGCAGTGAAGGACAGACGACACTGCCACAGTAGTGCGGCCATTATGACCCGTGATGGCGAGGGTCTCTTGGAGATCTGAAAAAAAAACAAAAAGACAATTAAGTGCATTATGGCTGATGCACTTAATTGAAGAATAATTTAATTTTCTTGCTGGATATCTGACCATATCCAGCAAGAAAATTAAGTCAGTCCAAATATTGTTAAAGCGAACGAGTCAAACAGAAATATCCTTGGAAAGTTTTATACAATGAATTAATTGTATACAGTTCAAATTTACATGAATTATTATGTTAGATGGACAGACAAAAGCTATACAAAATAAATAAAAATATACAGTTAGAAACTGACCAAAAGTAAGAATAACGGACGGATTAATAACTGGTTCCCTTGAGCAAACATGTGTATAGAATCTATACATATGTAGGCCTACTAATTTAAAAAAAATAGTCAAATCACACACGATTTTATTATCCTGTATCGACACAACAACGTTATTATATTGGTAAGCAGCAATAACCCAATGATAATAAATGCGCTTTTTACACATTTCAACCAGTATATAGATAAAATTAGCTGTTTAGTTAAGCAAGCTTCCTGGAATCCAATACAAAAATACAACTAAAATAGAGGACTCACTATAAATATCCACAAGGACTGTACGTGACGCTGTTGTAATGCCATTAGACGCAGTGCATGTGTAATCTAGATATTTTCCATAGCGAGGTAATATTATAGAGCTTCCATAGCTTTGTGGATAGGAGCTCGCTTTAGTCGTCCACATGTAGGAGCAGAATGGGAGACAGACTGCAGAACAAGTCAGTGTTGATTCACTCAACGCTCGGCCATTGTCATATACACCAGTAATGTTAACTTTGCTCTCTTCGGATGGATCTACCATGCATAAAAAGTTTACTTGATTCAAATCTAATTGATAATAGTTATGTTGCATTACCTTAACCAAACTCATAGTGATAATAAGAAATCATACAAATTAAAACAAGTACATCAATCACTCAATTAATGAAATTAAAACAAGTACGTCAAGCACTCAATCAATGAAATTAAAGCATGTAGATCAATACAAATCAATAAATGAGTGCTAAATATTACTAAATATAACAATTAATAAACAGCACATAACTTACCGTCACTCTGTGGCTTTATAAATTTGCATGAATCGGTGTAAGATGGAATATTAGTTGCAGTGACTTGTGAATCATAGTTTGCCAGTACATTAAAGAACAAGTTGCATTTAGGTCGCAAGGTATCCATTGAATTGACAGCAAGTGAGTGAGACGCGTTGATAAATGAACCGTTGTTGTAGACATGCGCGTAGAGGTCATTACCGAGGTCATCAGTTATGGTCACTGTGGGTGGATATGCTCCAGAGAAGGAAACGGAGCAGTAAATATATGCCATATCATCAGACTGGATAAATTCTTTCATTGGTCTACTCGATGAACACTCTAGTCTGGTATCTATATTAGCAAATATAATGAAATTGATATTAAATGCAAATATGATATATGTTTGTACTAATCGACTATCTAATCACAGTACAGGTCTAGTAACTATTAAGCATTTGTCACACATTGAAGCATTGTCAAAATTTCATGAAATAGTTACATTGATGCAACTTGTGTAGATATTCGTAATAGTTATCAGTCCAGTAAGCTACATTTAAAAAGACACAGTCATTGAATATACGATATATTAATAAATATCGCCATCAAATTGTCAAATTTCTAACGAATAGCATTTTATTAAGCATTGCTCTTGTAAGAGTTTTCATGACTAGCGTGCCTATAAGGTTACTACAGTAATTAGATGAATAAGTATGTCGTTAATAGAGCAGATTATAAAATTAAAAAGAATCCACAACTGAAATATAATGTACAATTTTAATAAAAATTTCTAAGGTGAATTTTTACTACCAAAGCCTATATATGAATAACATAAGATTCTTGTAGGACTCACTTATAAGGCTGAAGTAAGCGCTGCTGGATGACTGCAAGTCTCTACACGTGTAAATACCCGCGTGACTTGCAGTTAAGTTGAGAGGCAAAAGTAAGTTACATTCTCCCTGTATACGCGATTGTGTTTGGTAAGGTGAAGACTGAATGCAGTTGTTAATGATCGTACGATCAAATAGCCGCAAGAGACTACGGGCAACGCCCGATTGGCAACGCCAATCTATATATGTTGAAGAGCTCAATGAACTTCTACATGTAAAAACAACTGAAGCTGAAGATGATTTGAGAATAGCGACGTTCTCTGGAGTGACGATCAGATACCCATTCACTTGAACTATGCAATATAGAACAAATCCATTGATCAATATCTAAAGATATATATTATTGTTTCAGCGTTTTTCATATTTTATTTGCAAAAACTTTAAACTATTGCTATTATTATTATTACTATTATTATTATTATTATTATTATTATTATCTATTATAATAATAGAATGCCACATTAAAATAATCCTGGACGTTTTTAAGCAAGCTCAAAAATAGCTTCATGTGCAATACTTTCAAAAATAACACGTAGGCCTACTGCAACATTTTCTATAGAATATATCTTCTGAAAAAAATACAACGACGGTGATTAGAAATAAGGTCCAGAAATGTTCCTAGTCCTCCAGTGGGAAAAAGCAAATTTCTTGCGGGGTCCATGCTATAGCTAGCTCTCATTAAAATAATAAGCAGAGCTAATTCTCCCTACTGTCAGTATCAAATCGGACGAGCTAGTGATTTAGCCAGGATTTCACTAACTTGAGTTTTCCAAATTTAAAAAAGACGCCGAATTTGGTAAAATTTACTACAATTTAATTGTAAATTTTAAAAATTTACTACAAATTAATTACAATTTAATTGTTAAATTACAAAATTTAAGATATAATCGTTTTATTATTTTTTGATCTCGACATGCGCATTTTTTTACTTAAACATCACAAAATAAGGGGCTTGGGTTTACCACCAAATAAAAAATAAAATAATAATAATAGTGTTAAAAGCAACGCTTTTAACACTATTTAACAACATTTTTCCCTCTAATTTGAATTAGAGAGTTATAACCACATAACCCCCCGAAGGCAACGTTATATAGAATTGATCAAATCCTCGTCTCATTTTATCTATATTCTCTTACTCTTTTAAAATGATTTTCACAATCATTAAATTATATTTAGGCCTACCATTATTTTGCGCGTTTGTTTGTAAATACATACATAAGTCTATTAAAACTTAGCCTATAAACCATATATTTCGAATGATGCACTCTTTGTAACGGCAGCTTTAAAGTTCTGTTAATTACTCAGAGAATCATTTGAAATATCATAAGATGTGTGCTACTTACTTAGCAGGATCAACAACATCGCTGTGACAGCTTTCAAAATATGACCAAGCAACTTTGATGAGCGCAGATTCTTCTTTCTTGAGAGCGTCATTATGAAGTCGGCCTATGTCAGTGAATAATCGTAGAATCGTGTAAATGTACACTGCACACTATATATCTAAATAGCAGATAATAAACATTAATTTAATTAAATAGGCATCTAACATGCAATTATTATAAGCCTACTCATATTTCGTGACAGTCAAATTGGCCCTAGCTGACAAATTCGACTGTTAGTTCTTGTGAATAGAGTACGTTGCAGTTAAGGCTAGATTTAGGATTGAAATTATGATACTAAATAAATTGATTAGAACGATTCATCGGGTTAATGTATATTCGGAGCCAATTTGTCGGGGTAAGCAGCATCTAGAATTATTAAATAGACGTTCTATTTAATAATTTATTTGGGATTGGCTTTAACTTCGTTCCGTTCTCTTCAACTTTCGACGTTCTTATTTCCATTTCCGACGATTTAATGAACCATTCAAATTAGGCCTACTGTCCATTTCCACATTTCCAATAGCTATGATAAGAATCTCGCTTTAAAAATATCGTGTAGCTTAATGTGCCGTATAATTATACTGCATATACAATATACAGTAGGGCTGAGTAGGCTCATTCTAATATTTGCAAGAAAACACACCGGCAATTAATAAATTTTACGTAGTTTTTAAGTAACATAAATACATTTAAACAGAATATATTTTACGCCAAATGAATCCTAGGACTACTATATAGCGCATATGTTTAGTAGTAAAAGTACAGCGCACTGCATTCGGTGATGTAGCCTAGTATAGTAGAATCTTTGTCAATTATATATATATGATATTTAATAGATAGCCTACAATATAACAATAAACAGATAGCCTACATATTATTATGTACATTAATGATAATTAATTAATGATCATCGATCATAGCACAGTGGCGTAGATAATGGGAGGCGGGTGTTGTGGGGATTATAATCCTCTCTTGCTCACCGTTAAAAACCGTAAAGTTAACGGTTAAGTTTAACGATAACCTCCCTGTCCCTATTCGAGGATTTAGTGAAACATTTAATCTTGGATACATTTAAGAGTCAAATGGACATGAAACGCAAGTAATTGTAAACCAACAAGCAGTAATCAGGGGGCACCGCAACAGTTTTGTGAGTGGGCCCGGGGGCGGAAAATTTAAAATTTAACGACCCTTTTTGCTTTTTGTCTTTTTTCTATTTTCGCAGTGTGACATCCACAAACCAAACATTTAGTACCTTCCTTGCGATATGAGGGGGGGGGGGTAGTCAATTCTTAACTGCTTACATAATGAGTTTTTTGACCCTTGGTTTTTAGTGTTAATTTTTACTTTAAGGGCAAATTTTCATTACGGGCAAAGGCTATAATCCCCCTGACCCCCCCTCCCCCAACCGTTCCGATACCCCCGCAAGTAATAACCTAAAACGGTCATGACTGATATATTTAGAGGAATTCCCCTCCCTCCACTTTAGTCAATTCCTGGCTACGCCACTATAATGGGGTAAATAATAGAACATTAATTAATTTAAATAGGCCGATAACATGTAATAGTGATGCTTCGTGACCGTCAAATCGCCCCCCCCCCTTCTTCGAGGTCATAATGAGACCTACTTAATAACTTTCATTGTTAAAAACTAAAATGATAGTTAAATTTTGTATCATTGTATGATTGAAGTCTGATTTGTACCTTATTCCTGAAATAATAATATTAATCGTCTGGGTTCTTGTCCAAACTGATTAATCACTGTGTCAATGAAACTGTCTTATTGTCTGTCTTTATTTGTCATGTACACTCATCATACAGAGGCCTGATAAACGGTCATCGCTGGTTGTTGAACGAATCCATGTTTTAATCCTCCTTAGCGTATTAAATGACCTTTCTATGGTGCATGTTGTAACTGGTATAGCCAATGCAATCTGCAAAGCCGTCATGACCGTTTTCTTCAGTAAAACGTGTCTCAAGCGATGATACCAGCGAATCCAGATACGGAATATACACAGCTATTTCGAAGTATTGTTCAGGATCTTCAACAAGAGGATTTGCTCTGTTGATTTGCCTCCGTGCCTGCCTTGGAGGTTTCAGTTCTACCCCAATCTCGTCTGCCAAGGCTTTGGTAGCTTTAAAAATGTCACGGTCTCTTTCATTAGAGCTATTTCGGTCTGCACGAATTATAACCAAGTGATCTTTGATTGCAGTCTGAGCTCCAAGCAAATCTAGTTGGACTGCCTGCAATTTCTGTGTCACAGATTTGAGTTTTGATGAATTTTTCTATATGACAATCAAACACACAACAAATTTGTGTGTTTGATTGTCATACAGAAAAAAGCAGTTATCAAAATCCAGGGGGGCGCAAATGCGCCCCCTTGCGCCCCCCTGCGGACGCCCATGGTCGTAGATAGTGGGTCCAAACCCCCTCTTCCTCATGGAAAACCTTTTTTGCAAAGTTAAAGATGTGAGTATAGCCCTTATCCTTTCCCCCACCCTATCCATTTTATTCTTTATTTTATTTTATGATAAATAAAAGATTTTGATTTGATTAGAATATTATCTCAAATGTTTGTTTGTTGTTATATAACGCAGAGGCGAACATTGTTTGACTTAAGGTATGAACGAATCAAATACTCAGACAATAGGCCTATAATGCAACGCTAAATATTCATGAAGAAAAAAGAATCTTTTTCCTACTAAGGATCAAATCAAGGCATTTCAGTTTCAGTTTCTTCAAAAATCATTTTAGTTTTTTCAGATTAGGGAGAGTGCTTAACCGGTTGTTAAGTTAGGCCTATATGTAGGACACATTCGCATAGCTAGAATTTACGAATGCGGGCCATTTTCCCTTCTAAAATTACATGATGACTTTTTTTGCTAAAACGCTCTTTTTCATTCCATATAATCTATTTTGATTGTTCTGCTTTATACTATAGTGACGAATAACATGTATAGCTTCATCAGGAGCACTGACATAGGTCATACATGAAAATTGTTTCTTTTTAAAATTCAGGAGATTATTAAGAACTAAACTACAATTATAGTTGAATTCAGTGCACGATTAAATGGAAGACACAGGATAAAATAAATACTAAATATGGGCAGAACGTTTTGTAGAGATTCAAGATATATACTACTAGGCTACAACCGATGTCGTGAGATACTTAAATGGGCTTACAACAATTATGTTCAATTAAAAATAACTACTTTCGCAGATTTTGCTTTTTATCTGTAAAATTGACAATAAATAAAATGTTATTTTCCTACGACACATCCGGCCGATTCTATAGCTTTATGAAATGATCAAATTGTTTTAATCGATTTAAAATTTGTAAAATGATTGACGTTACATCAAAGAATTTTTACATGACGGGTATTCAATGATTGATGGTGATAGGATTTTTTTTGCCAAGTACTTATTCTGTACACCATCGATGATAAATGGATATATTTCATATTCAAGTTTTTTTCGGGTCAGACATAATAGAAATATAGAGAACTAACTGAACTATATTTATATTATATATCGATCATGATGTCATCGTATGAACTAGACCAGCACAATTAACGTTCTTACGCCTATATATGTTGTGAGACATTATAATAATTAAGCTTAGTGACAATTGGCTCTAATACAATATATTTTCTCCAATCATATCTTGATCGTATTAATGTATCTTACTTCCGCTATGTAAAAACTCAAGTTTTAAAGCTAAGTGTTTTTAGTGTTATCTTGAAAACCTTGCTCTTAGGACTGCATAATACTGAATATAAGCCAGATTATATCTTTGAGATATATTGGCTTATCTCATTTTATTCAAATATCATTAGAAGTCTTATAATAATATTAATATATTTTATACTTCCATTGTAATAAATGGGAGTCGATTAGATTAGTTATAAATGGCCAAGGTCGACTTCATTTGACTTATTTAAGATTTTACTTGATATTAAAATTCTATAAAAATGAACAATGAAAATATCAAAAAATATGAAATAATAAAATGACCCAATTGTAAATATCGAGCACCAATTCGGTCTTTCTATATTTTATTAAGAGACATTTTATCTCTGATTCAGTTACGAATATATCTTTAAATGCCGGCCTAGATTCTTATGATGTCAATAATTTCATAAATTTGTCGCTAGGCTGTGTACAAAAATGTGTATCACTCAGCAATGAGATCACGTTTCATTGTATTTGTGCGGCACTGTTTAGTTTTGTTTACTTTTTGTGTGTTATAACTGTTTTATACTTGTTTTTATCTATCAAATTGATTGATAAAATAAAGATATATATTAACAATTCACAATTTTGAAATAAATACAAATCTTTTGAAGTGATTTTTTACTGATCAACTAATATAATTTTTGTGAAACATTTTTGTGATTGCTGATGACTGATTATATAAATAACCAATAGTTTGATAGATTTATATTATATAAATGAAATATTTGATATATAAGTTAATTAATTGTTATGAACGCAATAATAATTAATCACACGCTTATTGATCGGAAGACTGCTGTATATTTTACTGTTCATATAATAATTTAGGAAAATTGTTTATAATATGTTCAATTTAAATTTTGCACTGTCTAACTATTTTATATTTTCAGTCTAATTGTAGATTAATTTGTACACGCAATAATGTGAATATTAAAACTTTTTCCATTGGGGGGTGGAGGGGGGGAGGGGGTGATTCCCAAATGCAGGGCGATAACCTTTTCTGTTTCATGTATTTTCCTGTACAATTTTACCTCGATTTTAGATCTATGCTACTCTCTAATTATAATCTTTGCATTAATTCTATGCTGTCTTACAGTGTTTCAGTTTAATTCAGTCAATTGTCCAATAAGTGTAACTGACATCCATTGAGTTAGTGTTGAAGTTTAAATTAAAAAATGAGTAAACAAAAGCAATCTTCAATCATGGATTTTTTATCTAAGAAACCAAAATTATCGAAAACATGTCAGCATTGAATTTTCAGAACCGTGTGATCAGCCCAAGCATATCAAGGAAGGCGGTGTTTCACTTGCAAGTGAGCTTCCGATCCAAACAGCGAGAATTTCTTTAACGCTGAGCAAGTTTTACCATTCTGCGATTTGTTTGAAAGATTCAAACATAACAAGGAATCGCTTAGAACCCAAATATTAGGAGCAAAGAATCTGTTGATTGCCGAGAATTTGAGGAGAACTAAGGATTG
>JAQIXG010005810.1:0-11044 GCA_034700105.1 Oconnorella tubifera
TTGGTCGAATGTCATAAAAATTGCCAGAACGTTGTAGAATTGGTGCTGAAGTATGTGTGTAAAATTTGGAATAAATTTCTTTAAATAATCCATAGTTATTAAAGAATAAATTAGGCTCCTTTAATTATGGCCCACCGTGTAGAGACAGTGCAGTGCATCGGGAGATACACTGTTGGGAAAGTCAAGAAAAATCAAGTCTCAAAGTGAAAATAAAATCTTTTGAGGCAAGGAGTGGAACAATGAAAAGAACCAGGTGCCTAAAAGAAATTGGTAGTTTTAAAAGTATATACATAGCGCCTAATCTTATTAGGAAGCAGCAAATAGTAGATAAGGATCTGAGAGAACATGTTAAAAAAAATCGTCAAAAGGGACAAACGAATGTTAGAATTAAATTTGGAATGGTGATAAACAACGAGACGAGAAAACAGGTACGAACCAAAGAAAAATATAGATCGTTAAATAATTCCAACTTCTGTGAGAGTGTAAAACAAGATGTCAATGCCTCAAATTTTAATAATTTTAATTCAAGAGTTAATTGTTTAAATTGCATGTTTGTGAATGCTCATAGCATATTAAATAATAAATGATAACTGGGATATATTAGACAGCGATGTTGTTAGTGAAAATAACTTGCTAGCAAAATAACTCTTAAAATGAAACCAATACTGCACGAGAACTTTAAACGTATAGCAATGCAATAAAGTTTATTTTTGACATCATGGAGTGCTACAAGAGAATGTATATAAATTTATAACTGCATCTACAGTCTAAATTGAATCCTAGGCCTCTTAGCAATTTAATTTTGTATTTTTCTTTTCTGTTAAGTTGTAAATGTAGATGTCTTTCAGAGCACCCCATCATGAACTTAACTATTGTTCAATTTGATTGTAAGATTATTTTATGTTTATATTTACTTGCTTTATATCTTCAGCTTTTTGCGAATAAAATTCATATACCGTATTTTCACGAAAATATAACCCACGGGTTATACAAGATTTTGCTTACCCCGCACCCCACCCCCCTGCGGGGTATATTCGTGTGCGGGTTATCTAAAATATTTTTTCTCAAAATACAATGAATAATAATGTATATTTCTACATATACTTTATATATGATATTTTCTGAAAATATCATGTGATATAATTTGTTAAAAACGCTCAGTGGCGTAGCCAACAATTCACAATAGGAGGGTTCAAACATTTTTTTCTATTTTTGATATTTAAAAAAATAATAATAATGTTTGTACGTTTTTGAGGCTATAATCACACCTTCAATTATTTAAAAAAAATTACCTCCAGTGTGGGAGAAATAACTCCCACTACCCTCCCCTCTCTCCCCTTGCTTACTCCACTGATAACGCTCAAAAACTAAAACAGTTTAATTGGTTTTCATTGAAAAAAAATAAGGGAGTACAGTACCCTCATCCCCAAGTCGAATTTACCTGACATTTGTGGTTAATATAATATTCTCAACATAATGACGTCGCCGACTATAAAGTTAACTATATAATGGAGACCGTGCTGGCTTTCTTTGATCTTATAGAAAGTATTATTTCGTTCACACGTGCATTTAAACAGATGACTTATAATTAAAGCAAGACCAAATTGTAAACAAACATCATTATTTAATTAAATAAACAATCAATATCATTAAATAAACAATGAATATTATCTAATTAAATGTACAATAAAAATAGATATATTTGACAAAGTAGGGTGCAAAGAAAAGCTGATTTAATTATGAATTTATTTACTTAATATACAAAAGTGACAAAAATTTAATATTGCCAAGTGCTAAAATTATGCTTTAAAAAGTCTCTAAGAAATACTAAGTACTAAGAATACTTTGGACTACAAGGAATTAAATACTTATTTATTTCAAGAATTTAATTCCTTGTAATATTTCATTTATTTAACTTTATAAAATATTTATTACCGTGCATGAATCGAAACAGCGTTGTGATTGGACCGAACTTTGGTGTAATTTAACATTGCAATTTTATAAAGTTTTAAAATATTCATATCTTACTCAACAATTCATTATATTGCAGAATTTAAACCATAAATCGTTTAAAATATCTTTAAAAAACTACAACTAATCCAAAAATGTAAAGATGATCCCGATTTTGAAAGAAAATAAACAATTAGTAAAGTTTCTTTTAGGTTCACATTTTTATACAAGCGTTGATGATCTCTGAAATTTTGCTTGTCAACAACTAAGCCCGGGCTATTTCGATTTACTAGGCAAGAAGCCCACAATTCTCGCTAGCCCAATGTAGGGCCAGGGATAAATTTTAATTGTAGCTATCTGCCCAGTAACAGTGATTTTGATTGCACCAATAAAAATCACTGGCGTAATTTGCATTTTTCATGGCGTAAAATCAATGAAAAATGGCAAAGCATATGGAATAGATGAACTCGACACAGAAATGATTAAGAACAATGGACCAAAGGTAAAGCTCTGGATGCTAAGTTTATTTAACTTGTGCATTGAGAGATGTCATATCCCAAAGGTATGGCGCCAGGCAAAAGTTATTCCGTTGCTGAAACCTGGAAAAGACCCTCAGGATCCCAAAAGTTTCTGACCAATCTAGTTGTCATGTCATACTTATAAACTGTTCGAACGTTTGATTCTGAACCAAATTACACCATACATCGAGGAAAAACTCATTCCACAACAGGCTGGTTTTCGCCCTGGGAAATCATGCACAGGACAGCTTCTTAACCTTACCCAATATATAGAGGATGGTTTTGAAAAGGGTCTGATCACTGGTGCTTGTTTTGTCGATTTATCGGCAGCATACGTTACTGTAAATCACAGACGATTGATAGAGAAAATATCCGCTAGGACTATATGGATCAGTAAGTTTTGTCTATGTGGACGACTTGTGTTCGGCAATACAAGCAAAAGACTTTAATACAATTGAAAAAGGACTAAATGAGACATTAGGAAACCTAACATTATACTATGAGACAAATCATTAACGAGCCAATCCCGGTAAAAGGTAAGTAACAGCGTAAGAAATCATGAACCAACAAGACAATTGGACGTTGTATGGAATGGAGTCAATTAGAATACTCTCCAAACCCAGTGTATCTAGGCGTTACCTTAGATCGTACACTAAACTACTGTGCCCATATTCTGAAAACGAAATAAAAAGTTAATACAAGAAACAACATTATTAGTTAAACTAACAAACTCCGAATAGGGTATAAACGCAGACACCCTTAGAACATCAGCTTTAGCACTAAGCTACTCAGCTGCAGAATATGCATGCGCTGTGTGGAAAAGATCAGTTCATGCCCATAAAATTGATCCTTAATTAAATGCAGTATGTCGTCTTATAACTGGATGCCTGAGACCAACAAAGATCAGCAGTCTACATCTCATTGCTGGTATTGCACCACCAGATGTTAGACGAAAAGCAATTTGTCAGGGAGAACGCGATAGACAACTCTCAGACAAGTGTCACTCACTGTACGGTAGACAAGCCTACCCCAGTAGATTGAAGTCACGTCACAGTTTCCTTTCTTCAGTACAGCCCACACAATACACGGGAAATAATAGACTTTACTTATGGTGACAGAAACTACAGAACGTATCAGAAATGCCAGTCCCTATTGCAGAATCCTCCCAGCTGGGGCAAAGGAAGATCGTCGAACCTAGCAGTGTCTAAATCGTTTTCGAACAGGTGTCAGCCGTACAAAATATTCACAGAAACAGCGTACATTGCGGCTGATACTGATATCACGTGTGACTGCGAACAAAGGGACAAAAGCATTGAACATTAACGGAAATGTAGTCTTTCACGGGGCGTGGTAGAGGGGAAAGATTTTGAAGAATTTAATGAAAGGGCAAGACGCTGCGTGATAAAATGGCGGAATGTGATGTAAACGGATACATTAAGAATATTGCACCAAAACGCTATTGGCATTTGAAAAAATGCCTTTAGCGTTTTGGTGCTAAAATTTGCGACCCAAAGTGTACTTCAAGTGCCTTTTTGTCTGTGAAAAGACTAATGACAAAAATGATGACAGTATATCAATATGACAGTGATAAAAATTATATGGACAAAAATGATCGCAATGATGATAACAAAAAAACAAAATAAATAAAAATAAAATAAATAAATAATTTGTAAAAATTAAAAAATTATCTTTTTTTAAATTATAGTAATTTTATTGTTTTAAAAATTCAAAATTTAAAATAATTTTTTGTACAAACAGAAAATAAAAAAATAAAAAGATATAAAAAGGTATAGTATGATATATAATTATAATTATAGCATCAGGATATAATATATCATACTATAATTTAGGAAATTTAGAAATGCTACATTTCAACACATTAATGTATTAATACCACACCATTTAGTATACGATTATATACCAATATACATTTTTAAATACAATGTACCAAATACATTATATACAACAACTATATACCATTCAAATATACCATAAAATATTATTATATATAACAATATATAATAATTATATATTATAATATCTTAATGTCAGATTTACTGAGCACAATACCTTAATGTCAGATTTATTGAGCAGAAATGACAATTCTTTAGAAGACTCATTCAATATGCCACCACTACACTGCAACTGAACATCACTGCATAACTGTACCACTGATTTGTCATGATCAGAATGTCTCACTGCACAGCCTTCAATTGAACTCTCAACTATTCTGTTGTGTATCCTCAGCAGTTTCTGAAATTCCTTATTAACAACAAACTGTGCAATAACACCAATTTCCCTCTGATCATCTGGATGATGAAGATATTTTTGAGTTTGTTCAACAGACAGAATAATATCACGAACATCTGAATACAAAAATAACAAAATCTTAAAGTACAAAAACTAACTTCTAGTAGTACTCTGATATAAACTAATAGTTATTAATTAATTCCACCGGCACACCATAAAGACGGTAATCGTACATAATCCCCCCCGGATATAAACCTTCCATTTTACTTTTAGTTTAAAAAAATAGTTGATATGATTTTTAGAATCTGTATATAAATTCTAAAGATATCACTCTTAGAGACTATGGTAATTTATTTGACTTGTAAATTAGGGTGGGTCGAAAATAACGAAATTTTGATTTTGAATTTGGTAGGGTGTGGAAAAGTTGTGGTATGCTATAGTGATCTTTCAACAAAAATTTCGTAATTTTCGAACAATATTTGAAGTACCCCAAGCCAGGTAAAGTTTTGAGAAAAAACAAAAAAATCGTAAAATGTGCTAAAAGTTAATGTTGATTTTTTTTAATTGAAAATTTTATTTTTAATATATTATGGTGTGGAATAAATGTGATCTTCCAACACAAATTTGGTAATTTTCTGATAATATTTTGAAGTGTTCCAAGCCAGGTAAATTTTTGACAAAAAAGTAAAAAATCGTAAAATTTAATTAAAATGATTACAGCAATAAAATAGTCTATGAAACTGTTAATTATAGCTTTAATATATTGTAGCACATTAAATGTCTTCATAACAGTTTCAATTGAAACTTTGATCCACACGTTTTCATCATATTTTGTCATTTAAGTCAAGCCCTAATATAACCGTCACTCCGCTCATTGCCACAAACTGATACTTAAGCCTGTGTTACTAAACGAATGCACCTAGCGTGTGTGTGTAAAGGAAATTATGGAATTTTCAGATTGTCAAATTATTTACCCTTAACAGACTCGTCTAGAACAGCTACATTCTTCAACAGTGGTGGTTCATGTTTGTCAATGTCTTGCCAACAGTGTCTGTGTTGTTCTAGGGGTGAAAATTGGTGTCCGGGCGATTCATAACCGGACTATTAATAAACGGACCGTTCACAACCGGGGCATTTCATGACCTGGTCGGTTCACAACTCGGACTGTTCATAAACAGGATAATTCATAACCGGATGATTCATAACCAACCGCCAAAGGAGGGAAGCTCTACGAGCTCCCTCCTTCTAGCAATTAACTGTTTTAGCAATTTTTTTAGTACATAAAAAAAGCTATAAAAAAAGATAACCCATTGAAGAAGTTCATAATGCGGTAAGAAAACGAAATGGCAAGTGAACTAGAATACGGTGTGTCAAAGAGAGGCAACAACAAAAAAATTAAAAAATGAATAAAAGGGAAAAAAACTTAACTCCGCCTATGCTGGTCCCCAGCCCAGATGAAAAAGGAGGAGGGAGTTCTTGGGTGGGTGTATTCCGGTTATGAATCGTCTGATATGAATCGTCCAGTAATGAATGGTCCTGGTTATGAATCGTCCTGGTTATAAATGGTCCTGGTTATGAATCGTCCGGGTATGAATCGTTCTAAAATCTGAAAATTTAACTTTGGGGTGCAAATTCTCTAACATCTTTCGATGAAGAAAGCTCATTTGAGGTGATATAATTCTTCTAAAAATTCTTCAACATATTGACGATTATCTTCCAGCATGAAAGTAGTAGAGTCTCAGAGTGTCCAAAGAATCCGTTTATCTGTATTACACCATCACAGACATTTCCGAGTTTTGGTTCTAAGTACCGTGTCAAATAAATAAGCATCCAAAGATGCCTTTTGCCATACTTACAAAATGGCTTTGTTTTAATGTTAAACCACATTGTTGCATAAACCTTTATTACATGAGTTGTCAAGTAAACAAGATTCACTGACGGACAATCACTTGAATTAAGCATTAAGTCTTAAAATTCGGTTAGCTGTAGTCAATAATCTATAATAAACTACTTTACCTGGCTTTTGACGAGCAATAATGGCTGGAAATTCCTCACTAGAAATGGCCTGACATATACAAATATTTCTGGTCTGTACTCAGTCCTATCCTATTCAGATTGGGACAATTATTAAGTTCTACAGGCATATAATATTACATTCATAATTGATAATTCTTCAAGTCCTGTTACACACGATTCTATTGGATCAGAAAATACTTTTGAACCATTTGTGTCTTCATCTAGTTTTTCAATGAGATGCCTCAAAGGCAACTCATTTGCATGAAGCAAACAAACTAGCCACTGGACTGGTCTCTCAAGATGCTTCTCCATGAGACAAATATTTTACCCCAATTTCCAGTTTTCACATTTGTTCATCACAACCAATGGCCAAAAGTTCAGCAGTGCTGAGTTTACTGATTTTAAATAAATTAACCTAATTAAGTTTATTTATTACAAAGAATATACAAAAAATTGTAGACTCTTTCATTGCTGTTTAAATTTTACTCAAAGTTTACAATTTTCAAGTTTTATGGTCAAAATTTTATTTGGCTTGGGCAAATGTTTACCCAAGCCAGGTAAAATTGAAAAATCTAACTTTCAATTCAAACTATTATGAAGACATTTAATGTGCTACAATGTATTCAAACTATAATACACAGTTTCACATAGACTATTTTATTGCTGTAATCATTATAATCAAATTTTACGATCTTTTACTTTTTTGTCAAAATTTTACCTGGCATGGGGTACTTCAAAATATTATCAGAAAATTATCAAATTTGTGTTGGAAGATCACTATAGCATACCATAACTTTTCCACACCCTACCAATTTCAAAATCAAAATTTCGTTATTTTCGACCCACCGTATTGTAGATATCATATTGTAATGAAATTGAAAGATTTTACATTTTATTTCAAATTTTATTTCAAATTAAAATGAAGAATAAAGATGAGTTTATTAACAAAATATAGCAATGCAAATTGACATCATAAAATAAATATAGAATAAATACATAGTAGAAGAAATATAAAGATAGTATCTACTATTAATTTACAGTATACAGAGAGTTAATAGTTTGCACAAGCACGTTCAAATATTTACACATTTAAAAGTTAAAAAGTGATTGATTGAATAGATTTAGTTTAGATTGAATAGATTTATTTAGGCTTAAATATCTTTAGTAGAAATTAAATTCATTATCGCAGTATAATATTTGACTGTTAGCCCGTCCAAGCACGGGGTCAGGTCAGTTGCTTACTCATTAATTAGATAACTAAGTGTCATAAGACAATTAAGTTGAGAAAAAGTGATAGACAACATACAGATGTCAATCAGTAAATGTTTATCTATCATTTTTTGCAAGGGACTAATTATAATTATCATATGAATCTATATAGCCTTTACAGAGTATATAATAATGAAATGGCTGCTTATGGCCTAGAACAAATGTACAATTTTATTTGTTTACATTTCAGGTACATAGAATACCTTCACTCGCCTAAAGCTGACCCGCCTGACGGTTCAAAGGTCATAGCCTTATCTCTCTACGGGCGTGACCCTAGGTACACGTGGGGAGCGATACGCAACGCCCAGCTACTGCCCATTCACTTCCCTGGCTGGCAGCTGCGCGTCTACACGCTAGACCCAAGCTCCGCCCTTGACGCGCAGTTGAAGGCTAAGTGGGCGGTACCGCCGAGGATTATAAGCAAGCTACGTCAGCTTGGCGCGGAAATAGCCCGCGTTAAACTGATCAACGAAATCATTCCGCCTAGCTCGTGGAGCTATCTGGTCATAGACGATGCAAAAGTTGATAAGTTTTTAATCAGAAATGCTGATTCGAGAATAAACGATCGCGATTCAGAGGTCGTTTCTTATTGGCTGGCTGCTGATAAAACAGATTCTATTGGTCTACACTGTATAAGGGACCATCCTAAACACGTGGGGGCTAAAATTGTTGAGGGTTTATGGGGCGGGCGGGGGGCTTTAATAAGAAAAAAACTCGACAATCAGAAAATTTTCTCGGTTATGGAGCGATTTTATACCAAATGCAAATCACATGATCTCTCTAATAATATAACTGATTTTAAAAATGAATCGATATCCAATCAATCTTGTGATTTTTTGTCCAAGATTTTATATCGAATTCTTGAGAGTAAAACTCTTTGTTTTGACAGTGTGTCTTGTCCGAGAATAAAAAAATCTTATTATTTGAGAATACAAAGGTTTGGGAATAACACTTATTTGGGGCAAGAATATGATGAGCACCACGAGGTGGTGGGGACAGACGGGGAGGGGGTCATGAACGCTGAGTTAAAGTGTAACCTGGGGGGTGAGACGGTCCAAGTTTTTGACAGTCAGTCGGTGGCTGTTAGGACTACTAGTTAGTTAGTATAGTTAATTAGTTATGCTAGTTACTACAATGTAGCAATGTCCAAGAAGCTGTGATGGATTGTTATTTATTAGGATATAATTATACCAGTTGGGGATTGTAGTTAATTTTTAGATAATTTTTAAAGCTTGTTAACAAAACTTTTTGTATGTATTTAGATGTAACTGAAAATTACAATTTTGTGATTTTTTTTACAAAAGTGGAGCCTAAGGGGAGGGGGGGGGGGGAATACAAAATTGCATACGTTAAAAAATTTGTGTATTGTCAATTGAATATGCAAAAAGATCAAAAATAAGATGTCCGTAATAATTGATAACTAGACGTACTGGATGTTATTGATACCCGGACACAACGGTCCAGATTACAATAACCTGACAAAGTTGCCTGAGTTCCGGTATACACTTATAAGACATATCAACCCCGGTATTATCAACCCCGGTATTATCAACCCCGGTATTATCAACCCCGGTATTTCATTTAATAACTCTAACCTTAACAAACCCTATTACAGTTACAGAAAACTGCAATCCTTAACCCTAATCATTATGGGAACATAAACCCTAACCATGAACCTTATAACCATGGGTAGTTGTTGATAGTTTGGTAAATTTGACGCGTTGTCTTGAGAACTGACGAAAAATGATGATGATTATTATGATTAGAATGATAAATCTGAACTACTTCATATTGTACATACACCGATTTTTGTTTTTTATCGTTAAATCTAATTATTTCCTTCAAACATGTATATATTGATGCTTATTCAAGCATATATTATTTTGTAGATTTAAGATGAGAATTTGACAATATTATCTTGTATATATATATATATAGTAGGCCTGGGCCTACAGTAATTGAGGAAGGGAGGATGGCTGAACCCGTGTAAGGGGGTTAGGGTGAGATGGGCGTAGTCATGCTTACTATTTCATTTAATATATTAATATTATTAATATTTATTAATATATTAGATACAGTAGTTAATACTAAAATTCTATATTTTAAATGTAGGCCTATTAAATGTGAACATATTTCTTATCAAAGTTTCTGTCACTTCAATTTACTAGAACTGTTATGTGTAATTTCTGTTCATAGAATCTCACTTAATATGAATATGGAATTAGGCTATTTATTATGTTATAATAATAGTTGTTTGCTGTTTCAAAATAAACTGTGATAGTTATTCTAAATGGAAACTGATATTGTACAAATTATTTGTTAGTTCGACTTGATATTATCTTTCCAGGATCTTAAAACGGAGGAAGGTTAGGGGGGGGGGAGGGCACTAAGCCTCCTACGATACCCTCGGTATTGTGATTATTAATTACGGGGCAGAGGGTGACTTTAACCTAAATAAATTAGAAAATCAAAGTGAAAAGATAAAACATTAAATAGTGAGAAATAACGTTTTATAGTTAAAAAATTGATAAGCGGCCACCCCCCCCCCCTCATTATGTAGCCAAAACATTTTATTTACACCAAGACTTATTTTATTTACAATAATTTTGTATTCACACTATGCTATATGGGAATTTCTGTGAACCCACAATGGTTGTAAATTTAGTTAATCGAATTGTCCATACCGTAAAATATGTTAAATTTTTTAAAAATTAGTGGAAATATTGTAAATAACGTCAAGTAAATAAACACCTTTTTAACCGAAATGCCTCATTATACAATTGTGGACGATTCCCCAGATGTCACTAGCTGACAGAGAAATACTGTACTCCCGTAATGATCTAAATATAAATTCATTGCTTTGATTTCAACGGAACAATAATTTCACTAATAATTAAATGAGAGCAATTACATTTAGGGTTGCCAGATACCTTTTCCGAAAATACTGGACACCTTCCCATCCTGCCTTTCTCAGGTATCACGCAAAGCAGAAGGGGGTAACAGAGTGTTACCCATGGAAAAATTTTGTGTATTGTTATATT
>JAQIXG010005811.1:0-11041 GCA_034700105.1 Oconnorella tubifera
TCAAAGTTGTATTATAAATGATATAAAGAAAAATAAACGTGACAATAACTGTTACAATATACAATATATTTTACATCTTGTACAACAGAATGTTCAATGATAATGTTTAAGTTTATTGATTTATTAATTGATCTTGTCTGTTTGATAATTTAATAATTTAATAAACGTAGTACTGTTACTTTATTGACTTTTAATCAGCGTTTGAGTGTAGTATAAAAGAGATCTTTCAATATGTCTTCGTCAAAGAAGCAAGCCCGTGCAAGTCGCGCAGCTTCCGTTTTAAACGGCCCATACGTTTATAACGTTTACATCTCTTACTCCTACCACGATGACGAACTTACAAATAAAATCCACGCTCGTTTGACTGACTTGGGTTTGAAGTGTTATCTAAAATATCCACAAATGGGAGATACTGAAGAAACTAGCATTCTGTCTAGAATCAATATCGGAGTTTTTAACAGTCTGAAATGTCTCGTGGTGATGACGGATAATTTTGATTTTAAGAAAGATAACTGGTGTAAGATGGAGACTGAGGAGATTTTGAATAAAGCCGAGAGATTCAGTAGAGATTTGGTGTTGGTCCTGCGTGTGAATGGATGTAAGAATATGCCGAAAGCATTGGAGGGTTACACGACGATTGATTACGACAGCAATGGAGATTTATCTGAGGATTGGTGGATGGGGTTATTCGGTGAAATAGTGAGAGGTAGTATTGTGGTATTTTATTATGAATTACAAGTAACATTTGTCTTTGAAAGCAAAAATAAAGCACCAATAACACGAAAGACAATACATTGAGTGTATTTAATATCAAGCTGTTCACGCTTCTCTTGGTTCCTGCTACTCAGTTCACTGCATTGATGTTATCTTTTAAATTATGTTGTAGTAATTAAATATTGACATTATAAAATGTAATTATTGTTGGTTAATAAATACTTTTTTAGGCCGATATGATGTTAAGTTACAAGCGAGCAAATAAACTGATATTTATTTAAATTGCAGAGCCATTATGTGCATTGGCAGTTTTACCAAAAGCAAACATGGGATATGGATCAGCAATGGGATACTACTATGGATTTCTACGTCTGGTGCTTCCTGGTAACTTGTGTCTATAATTACTAATTTAATTCTTAGCATAATTTTATAATGCTTCATTATAATGATTAGATATTCTATCTATTGTCAAAGTCTTATTACAGTCTATATACAAATGTCATTTTTGGATAATGTAATGCATTTTTTGCATTAATTAACAGTTACTGACAACTGGGTGGAGGGGAAGGAATGATTCTTTTAAGTAGGACTGTACCGAATATTTGCTTTGTATTAACTTCTGTATTTGTATTTGTAATACTACCTAAAATGAACTATTCGTATTTGGTCGAATAGTTTGCAGTGACCAATAAGAATAGCTTTATCTAGGTGAATCTTATAAACTTCTTGTACAATGCTTGTGAGTAACGGCTAAGCTCAGTTAATATATACTGTTATACTGTTATAATATATACTGTTTAGTCTATACGCTATATATGCCATGTAGCATTCTGACACTTTTACAATGTTTATTTGGAACATGACGTCTTTGCTCACATTATTATTAACTTTATATTCAATTAAATTGTTATCATTTTTAGACTTCTGCAAGAGATGCGTAAAAGTGCAAGAACAGCATTTGGAAATGAAAAAAAGAACAGTCAACAAGATGTTTATTATAATTCCACGCAGTTGTTTCTGTCCTCCCTGTGTTGAGTCCGGCTCTCCTAATATTTTTATGGCGCCGACGGATAAATTTGTAACGCGTAATGCTAATCGCGCGGGCAATGTACTGAGAGATTTTAAAAGCAGCATTTATAGTCTTACAAATACGTCTGTAAGTTCTCTTGAATGCATTTATTATATTATAATCGTTATAATCTTTTTTGATTGTTAGATACTAGCGCTCTATGTAAGAATAATTTTATAATTTAATTTACTGTTATGCTTTCTATATATGTGTAATATATACGTGTATATAAAATGTATATACATACATATCGTAATCAAAAATGATGATATTATTATTTAGCTGATTGTTCCTTGAATTAGACTGTAAATATACTGAAAGCGATTATTCAGTTATTTGATTATTCAATTACAAGCTCTGAATTAATGCTCATATAATGTAACTAATGGTAATATTTCATTAATCTTCATTTTTCTTTAAAAGAAGATTTGTCAGTTTCTAGTTAGATATAAATATTTAATTTTATTGAAATTTTCCATTATATCATTTTAGAGTGTACAATTATTACAATATACAAATATACTGAGTTTTTTTTATATATTACCATTAAACTTTATCATATAAATACAGTAAGATTTTGATGTAAGCCAGTCCGAATGTTATAAAAAGGTTTAAGCAGTTAATTTTATATTTTTATTGATTGTAAATAGATTTGAAGGCACGTACCCTTCAAAAATTCAATGTCATATGTATATAATTGGGCAGTAATATGATACTGTGCATCAATTTACAGATATTTAACTGCATTTTATTGTCCAAAATATCTATTACTGTATCTTTAGTCAACATGATATAATTCTTGATCAAACGCAAAGGTTTCCTGTTCTTTTCATATCAAATTTACAACAGTTTTTATAGTTTGTTTGCCAATAATTAAATTATTAAACTTTACTTTCTACAAGAATTTTCTTTTATATATTGTCATTTTGAGAAGTGAGGAACGTCTGTGACATCATCCCTCGACGGTTAAACAGACGATAAATGTATGATACTAACTGTTCATAGGTCATTAGTTTATCTATTCTAAGATTACTAATAGAGTTAATATATTAACTATAAACTTTACACTTGTGTTGTCGATCCATTGAGGCAATATCATACTTTTGGTGTTGAAAATATTAATCTTATCTCTCTGTGTTACAAACGGTTACTCGCTGTTTATAATCGATGCTTCAGTAACAAAATCGTGTATCATCATAGAATATGTTTGTATTTTTGACAGTCAAATGAAACTTTCTACTTTGTATGCGAACTGGCCACTCCCATATTAACCATGTATGAGACATACTACTGGGGATTGGCCGGCATGACTCTAGAACAGTTGTATATGGAGCGAGATGTCTTCTATTTCACTCTTCAGCAGATACTTAGTCATCCAAGTAATGCTGAGTGCAACAATCAGTTTCTGATTGTGTGGTGGGACGATGATGACAAAAAAGGTGTAGGCATAAATGAAATATAATTTTTCTTGTTGGATTTATTGCTTTATAATATATTGCATGAAAAAATAACGCTGTATACATTAAAAAGTATCAGATTTTGTTAATTTGTTTTAGTTTACTAAATTTCTTGTAGTTTCATATGAAGTTATATTGAAAATAAAATAGATCCTTATTGAATTTATATAATTTTAGTAGCATTTAAAACACTAATGACAATCGTGACCATAACTTTACATTAGTGTTAATAACCCTAATAAAATTGTCTGATACGATCACTTTAATGTATTCTCTAATACTAATTCTCTAATGTTTATTGTATGATAGAACACGAGTTTAATACATTTGTTATTTAACACATTCCTTAATATATGCTGCCTTTAATATTTTAATAATTTTATGTTCATAGCCTGTGAAAACGAAATATACCCAGGCTTTTCATTTCAGTTCTGTTAATTTTTATGTTTTTCAGTGTGAATTTACTTCAAAATTTATGTCTTTTGTTTTTTCTGTTTGGTAAATTGCGCTAATAGGTATATTTTTGAGTATATTAAATGATTATTTCATCTTTAGATGGAGAAAAGAAGTTTCCACTTGGTGAAGTCCTTTTGCCAATTTTACGCGATCAATTGAGTATTGAGCAGAAGGAAGGTTTGATTAATTTTTATATGCTTGCTGGCTTGTAAAATGCCATAAATTTACAGTTTACATATATACAGGGTGCACCGAAAAAAAAAAACCCCCTGGCGACTTTGCGATAATTAAGCCTAAAATAAATGTTTTTTCTCAAAATTTTGTCAGTTTGCAGAGGAGGAAAATAGCCGTCTAACTACTAAATGTCACTTTGATATCTTAATTCTTTCAAAAGTTATGAAGTTTGTACCAAAAAACTTCAAATTTCAATTTAACCAAGCCAGTATTTTCAAGATTGTCGAAGTTTAGCAATTGCGTCATTAAAAGAGGTAAACACTCCAGAAATGTTGGTCCAATATTAATCATTGGGACTACCAGGACCATGAGGCAATCCCCCCAAAATATTTGGAGCCCACGTCATAGTTAAAAGTCATGACAGAATGAAAACCGATGAGCAACAGATTTGTACTGATTTGCCACAAAAATTCGTGAACATTGCCTTATCGTCAACAAGAAAGAGATTGTAGGCTCAGATCAGAACAGAGAGAGGCTATTTCTGTTATCAACTTTATCTACAGACACTCTACTCATAAAACGACCCGTTTTATAAAAAAAATAGCAAATTATTTGACAAAGAATCACAAAATTACGAGACTGCTCTAATACGGAGCTTGGTTAAATTGAAATTTGAAGTTTTTTTGTAGAATGTTCATAACTTTAGAACGAATTGATTTATCAAAGTGAAATTTGGTAGTTAGATGTCAAATTTCCTCCTCTACAAGCTGACAAAATTTAGAGAAAAAACATTTATTTTTGGCTTAGTTATCGCAAAGTCTCTAGGGGTTTATTTATTTTTGGCGCACCCTGTATGTACATGCAGTTTTAGTTCACTTTATAATTTTTTTGTAAAAAAATTCTTACTTAAATTTGTCTGTCATCATTTAGTTTTCATTGCTCTCATTATTTATAATCATTTTCTAATTTTGATGATAATTAAGTTATGTAAGATATAAATTTTTCCATGCCAGTCACTGACGATTGTTCCTTGTTTTACGTAAGGTGAACATGTATTGTAAATTCTACCCGCATAAGATTATTTCTTCAAATATCTCACTATCAGCCTTTTTGATACTTTTAAACGTTTTCTACTAAATACTGAGAAACTTTATGAACATTATCTGCGTGCAATTTTACAAGAACTAGATTATCACGTTTTGTTCCTCTTTAGTGACTGCTCTAGCATTCATCATAGATATATAATTTCCTATGTGTTATATAATATCATTATACTTTAACTATATTAATAATTTTTATATTCTATAAAGAAAGCAATATCAATGCTTTTTAATAGAGGAAGAACTTGCTGCTCAAGCAGCAAAGTTGAATCTGCAGCCAGATGATGTGCGAGCCAATGATTTCGGCAATGTTTCTAAGGAAATAAGTCACAATGTTTCAAAATCTGAAAAATGGACAACTTCAATTCTGGTTGATTCTATTGGCTCTAATCCATCGTGTTAGATTATACTAAATTTTCTCATTTGCTCTATTTATCGCATTATAGTATTTGTAGATATATTTAGAACAGTGTTTTTTTGCTCAGGCTAATTATAGATTTTGTTAGATATATAATATTATATTTTTGCTCAGGCTAATTATAGATTTTGTTAGATATATAATATTATAATATGGTTGGGCTTATTTAATAGTTTGATAAAATTAAATATGAATATACATAGTGTCATAATTATATTTAGTTTATAGATCATCTTTTATTGAAAAATACTATATCATGCGTTTTCATGTGTATTTGAGTAATATATTTAAGTGAAATATTTTATTGCTCTCTTATCAATAAACATTCTCAGTTTATATGTTGTACAGTAGTAGCCTTTTCTCAACGTGAAATAATCACTTGTCACATGTCACTTGTTTTACATCTTCCGATTAGTACATCAAAATCAAGATGACACCATAATTGCTCAATTCGTATGGCAACATCATATTAGTTTCACATGGTGTATTGCCTCAATGTCAGATAAAACATCTTTCCCGAGCTGTGTCGAGCATTAATTAATTTTTAATTACATTATATTTCAGTTAATATTTTAAATATAAACAATAGTATTTTAATAGTTCAAACAAGTATTCAATCATCAATGAAAGTTTGTTTTTATTTGTTTAATTGCCAATAAAAATTCAATTGACAGAATGTAAAAACAATGTCAATTATTATTTTCAATGTAATTGTTTGTAGCCGCATACGAGTCTCTTGGTATCGGAAAGTACCCAATGAATAAAGCAGTGCGTGGTAAATGTATCATTATAAACATTAAAAAATTTGATGAATTATGTGAAGATGTCATTCATCATAATCTCAGGCAAAGAGATGGTTCAGATATTGATGCAGGCAAGATTGTCATAACTTTTATAATGGTTTATATGATATTTATAATTACAGTTAGCATTCACAATCAAATTAAACTAGCACATTTATTGGTGTGTATTTATGTGTTTTCATGCACACATGCATGAAGACACATATAAGAGATGTTGTGCAAAATATTTCATGTTTTAGGTAAAATTAAAATTTTTTTGCAACAATTTTTTTCTGTCGCAATCGATTAAATTGCTGGGTTTATATTATTTTTCTTTCAAATTTCATTTTAGGCTTTGTTTTAAAATAAACGTGCATATCTCGGTCTATTAATTCATCATCGATGCGTTAATGTAGATGAAAAACATCCATCTAATACCACTCAGTGTTAATCTTCCATGCCCATTATAATGTGCCAATAGTTTTTCATTTAAATTGGCTGATTGTTATCGCGTTATTTCTGTAACTGTCTCAACAAAATATTATTTGCTTGAAATATGACGAAACTTGATTTTTTTTATTTTTCAGAAACGATGCGTGATCTATTTGAACACTTGAAGTTTGATGTAAGCGTTTATCCTGATTCGACTCGTGAGACAATTGAATCGATTTTGAATACTACTTATTTGATTGACCATAAAGATTACAACGCTTTTGTTTGTTGTATCATGACGCATGGAAAACAAGGAATTGTGTTTTCAAGTGATGGAAAGCCTATTAAGATACTGGATATTGTTAAATTTTTCTACGATAAAAACTGCCCTAGTCTGATGGGGAAACCAAAGCTGTTCTTTATTCAGGCTTGCATGACCAGTACGTTAACATTTTATACAACTATACTTTAAATTGTCTAAAACTGAAATGAGTTGTTGCAACAGTGCATCTATAACAAATATCTTATTCAGTAAAATTGTTTATTAAAAAAATTTTATGAAAAGAACTGCGAAATTATTAAAATAATTTTCAAGATCTACCATTACATCGCCTTAGTTTCTGAGATGTTTTCAGTACTATTGTAGTAATATTGAATTCAGCGCAGTTGCTGTATGCAACTAAGTACGCCTATGCTTATTTAATATTTTAATTTAAGTTAAAATATTACATTTAAATGAACTTAATGTATTGTTTATCATTATTATATCGTGTTCAAGTTTAATATAACTGTAGTTAGTGTGGAAATAAATAAAGTTAAATCAAAGTAACGGTTTATTATCTTCATTTTCATCTTTAATTCTAGCCAGTGAATCTAGTGCAACACAGCAGCACTCTAGTCTTAGCATAGCCTCAACAAACATCGCTGAAAGTCAGCAGTTACAATCAGACGTTATCGCAGAATACAATAGTTACGTGTCAATGGACACCCCGAGAGTGCCTGCAACTGACAACAATCCAGGTCCCAACAGTGGACAAGGCGATTCACGTAACCCCGGAACACTATCGCTTCAATATCAAGACCCAATGTCAACCGAACTGAAAGCCTGTCTTGTGCCCGGTGAGCCTGACTTCTTAATGTCCTATTCTTCCATACCCGGTGTTTCATCTTATCGTCATCGTACGTCGGGATCTCTGTACATCCAGTCTTTGTCGAAGCGACTTCGTGAAGGGCTGGAGATAGACAGGGCGCTCAAACATGTCACTAAAGATGTGAGGGATGATCTGTTTAATCGTCGAGGAAAAGATTACACAGTATTGCAGAATCAATTGCCATTTCATATTGGAACTGGCATGTCGAAGTGTCTTTATTTGTAATGAAAGGGCACTGGTGCTGAAAGACTCATTCATTTAATCTCTTGTGTTCATAGCCTGTTTACTATTTGGCTAAAACGATGCATGATCTAACTGACGTTGATCTTTGTAGCTTTGTAGTTGTTATTATTGTCAATCGCAAAAATTGCTAAATGTATTTATTTTTGTGCATTGTATAGATACACGCAATTTTTGAACTTCTTGTTTAAGTTACTATTTGGAAAAGGAGAATATTTTGCTGTTGAGATTGCAAAAATTTGTATCAAATTGAATATTATTAACGTTAGGTTGGGTTGTTGAAATTCTCAGTATTACTTTTTCAAAATTATTTTAATTACACATCTTAATTGCATTATAAAGTGTCATTATGGTGTAGTTCGGTTTACATTTTATGTTAAGTAAAATAATATCATAGAAAGTTTAAAACAGTTTTTTCAGTAATAAATTTGCTCTGAAATGTTATCGTATTGTTAGCATTAATGAATAATCAAGAATTTTTATACCTTAATCGAATAGTATTGTAGATTAAAACGTTTTTAGTCAAACATAGTATTGCTATAATTATGTCGTTGCAAAATTTCTTTATTGGTTTAACCAATGCAGAAAGTAATTTTTTAGATACAATAATTTACTGTAACAGACAGTAAGTCCCTGTGTATTGTTGCTCACAGCACTTTCTCATTCAACTTTAAATGCTGTTACTGTGCATTTTATGAACTATATTCAATTGTAAATGAGGTTTCTTGAAATCTGATTATTGCAATTAAGTATTACTGGATTGTAGAGAACAATATATTTTTTTATCAAACTGTGTAAATTACTTGAAAAACTTGGTTTAAATTTACAAATTGAACTATGCAACGATATTTTCATTATTTTTGTTGCTGTATAACAGTATGATAATTATATTGTGCTTTCTGTATATAAGTTATTAATATCTACAGAAGAATGTATTTATTCATCAGATGTGTTCTAAACAATGAAAAAAATTTGCTCTGAAATGTTACCTTATTGTCTATTATATTTCTAATGCAGTAAATGTTGTTTAAACTGTAGCAGTGTTAAGATGCAATTGCTTTACTTTTATGTTATGAAATAACAAAATTAATGTTTATTAATCTATTATTAACTAGATATTAATTAATTACTTGAATATTAGTGATCTTTAAACTATGTTATATAATGGTCTCTTCATTTTTGTTGTATTCAGTAAAGAAATGTTATAATGGATCACAATTAATAATCATAACAGTCAAAATCTAAAATAAAAACTAGTGTTATTTTCGTTTACAAAACGGATGGTGACCCATTTGAAAAAATGTCAGTTTTGTCTCTTAGACCTCTGACTGATTGATTTCAACTGTTGATCAGATAATTAACAAACATTCCTAATTCAAAAACCGTGCGCAGCTATGCTTATTATATTACAATAAATAAAATATTTTTAATTCTCGTTATAATGTTATTTGTTATATTGCTGCTAATTGTTTTAATATGTTAACTGGGTGATTGCAATTTCATGAGCATAATGTATATACGTATTATTGTGTAGTATTTCTCATTTGTTCTTGTTTGGCATTACAAACTGCATGTTAATTAATTGCTATTCAAGTTTAATTTGCTGTAACCTGATCATATATTCAAATACTTATAAGCATATAATATGTATTACATTGTTTCTATGCCTGTACATTGATTATTGTATTTACAAAATAGATAAATTATGTGAAACAAAATATTATTCAATGGCATTCACATATAAAATTTAATTTACTGCTTAATATCAACACAAAAAGATTCTTTACAATGAATTAATTTTAACAAACCAATATTTGCTCATCACATATCAAAACAAGCAAAACTAACATATAAATACTGTTAACTTTGCATGCAGAAAACAGTCAACAGAATGCAGAAGTGCGAACAATGCAAACAGAATGCAGTCCATTAAATAAGCTTTGATTATCAGATTAAAAATATAACGCGAATTCAAATCTTTAACTCTCTCTTGTTACCTTTCTACAACTTCCCTCTTACATTATTTAAATATACTGTAATATCCCTGCTGTATTCTTGCGGCACTATTTGGTAAAGTATCATCTAAAATAAAAACAAAATAATCTTAAAAATACTGCAAATACTTCATATTGTTTGCATTAAAATTACATCTATATTACAATTATGCTTAACTTATATACCACCAGTAACCATATTACACAATAAACTCTGACATCACAGATTGTAATTATCATCAACTCTTAGCGTCTTATACAGTTTTCCCTCAAAAATTGTAAAAAAATAAAATACAGATATAACCAATAAATTATAATCAGGCGAGATTCCTAGTAGAGAAATTTCTGTAAGCGAATTTTTTATTGACGAATGTTCTAATAGGCGAGGTGACCGCACACCATGCAGTAAATGCAAACTATTAGACTTTTAGTCAATTTGTCTACTCGAAAACTCTTCAACAAGAGTTGAACGGTAACAGTTACTGTTGTCAAATTATTGACAACTTGTTCTTATCTATTTATAATAACCCGTCACGTTATTGACTACTTATCCTCATGCACTGGTGTCTCACCTACTGTTATTGCTTTTTTACTTTATAAAAACATCTCGAGCCTTTTAAATTTTTTTAAATTTAATTTAATTGTATATTGCATAAATTGAATAAAAGTCATGTTTTATTTTAGTTAATATGTATTATTAATACAAAATAAGTAGATATTGTTTGATATGTAGTTTATTACAGATGTGCCTGTCTACCGAGTTATAAAGATATTTATTACATATAAGGTATCTGTATATGTAAAATCGTTGGTTGCATTCATGTGGTTGAATTCAAAAGTAATATTGACATGCTTTTTGTAACTGACTCAAAATCAGTATGCAAAGACTATTGGATATTTATTGTTGTAACTGTATAACAGCATGATAATTATATTGTAAATTACACTTCATAAATTCTGTTTTCTGTACAAGTTTTTAATATCTACAGAAGAATATTCAGAGGAGTTTTAAACTATGAAAGTTATTTAGCTCTGAAATGTTATATTAACTCTC
>JAQIXG010005812.1:0-11041 GCA_034700105.1 Oconnorella tubifera
TGCCGCTTTTTTAAACAGTCTTACAGAGTTAGTGTTTTGTTGCTTCATTCTATATTTCTTTATCTTTGAATATGCTTTTATTTTAAATTAATTTCTGTCATTTTTTAAAGATTTTCTTTAATTTATTTTATCGCCTTTAATTTTTCAATATCATTTTTTTACTATTTTCTTTTTTTTCTTTATTTTCTTCTTTCATTTCTTCGGTGTTTTTGCTACTTATTTTATTCATTTTTCTTCCTTTTTGTTATTACTTAGTTTTATTTTGTACTCGTATGACAAGTGTACTATCATGGGTCCACGTGAAAGGAGCATACTGTACATTCCTTTTGTAAAAACTTTTCTTTATTACAAATCTAAATCTGCAGGAAGTAAATAACTGTGATAGCTGGTATATTGATTCTAACCATTATTACATCCTTTGTTTGCTATATCTTAAACTTTTATCAATATATTAAAAAAAATTGAGACGAATCGTCCGCGAGACGAACCATCCGCGAGACGAACCGTCCGCGAGACGAACCGTCCGAGACGAACCGTCCGGGGACGAACCGTTCGAGGACGAATCGTCCTAAAACCATCTAAACTTTACTTTACTTACCGTAGTCAAAACGTTATTAAATTGTTTTAAAATTATTTTAAAATTATTGTTGAATAATTTTTAGACATCGCCTCATATTCGTTGATCAATCCTTCCTATAAGACTAGCTGGTAGCCTAGACGGATTACGACCCCAGCACTTCAAAGCGACATGACAGACAGACGAATATAAGGAGAGTTGCTTACATTCTGTATGTGTTTGGTCAACTTTTTGTTACGCTCCTTGCTTTTTTAACAGCTCTATTTGCATTTTAAAGAAGGCTGGGGGTCTGAGCGATGTGCTGTGTCAACCGTTAGTTAAAACATTTAGCGCATCCTGTATCGCATTCTAGAGTATTAATATTCAATTTGATAAAACATACAAATGCATAAATATTACAAAATTTAAATTAAATGTAAAAAAGTATCAAAGCGTCGTTTACAAGTTAGCGCAGTATTTGGATTACAAAGGTGAGTTTTAAATGCCTTTCGGCGTTATGGGTCATAAATAATAATTATTCCATTCTTCATTTTAGTTCAATTTATAATAGTGACGAAAAGGAAAGGATAGGGATGGCGAAAACGTTGCAAAGCCTGTCGTCCGACAGGCATTGCTGCTAGCTATCATATAATTCAGTGTGTGTAAATTAAAGAGTTACTTAAATTTAGTCTGAAAAATGTAGATCATCTTATAATTTTTATGAGGAAATGATTTATGTGAGGCTCTCGAAATGCTCTCTTCATAGTAACAGCATAGCCATAATACCGGATGCACGTCTTATAAAACATATTTGTTATATTATTCCGTGTATTTACATTTATATATTTTAGTGATATCAGACATTTGCAGCGTAAAACTACGTTATGTGTAACTCTATTGATATAATGTGTCTTGTAGTGGGCTTATCAGAATAAGCCATAGAAGAAAGTTTTTAATTTATGTGAACTATACTGATCAAAATTACAACTTAAAATCCAATATAATTAATATAATATCTATGTGTCCAGGAAGGTTATATCTGGGAATAATTTGTCTGATGCTTTTTCTAAGTTTTTTGAGATATGATACTGACTTTAACGATCAAAATTGGTCATTTGCATTTGTTGCAATTTGTTGCGATGCCACATTAGACCCATTCTTGTACGCCTGGCAATATGATTCAGTTTGTATGTCAATAACAATTATCTAATTGTCAATAAGAAGAATTATTGTACAGATTGGTGCGAATAATGAACAGTTAATGATCAGTTATTTGTAATCATTATTTTTAGCTTGTTAGTAATACACACGGACGTTATCATCTTTACACACAAACACACACAAATACACACATATACACACACAGACACAAGCGCACAGGCACTCATGGTCTAAAAACTGATCAATTGCGTTTGAGTATATTGTATTATTTTTGGCTATCAGTAGGCCTACAAGTCACACAACTTAACAATGCTAGCAACTGCTAACGAGTTAATTATCAATTTTGAAATCGGGGATTTGAGAAGCGATAAGAGCAATTTAATATATAAACTGCGATGAAGATGAAGGTGATATGAAACACTAAACGTGTAAGACGAGTTGAAGATGTTGTGATTCATATAATATAACTTTGCATGAAATAGTTGATTATTCAGCTTAATGAAAAGTAATCTAATATGACATAGGAATAAACTTTTATTTAGAAGATAATATTATGCATAATCTATATTTATATTAATACTTATTAAAATAATTTTTATTCAATTTCAATGTACAAAATATAAAAGATACTTGCTAAATACAGAATAAAAATGTTAAATCGAAACAATATATACAATAATGATTTATTATACAATATACAGAAAGTTACTAGCTTGAATAAGCATGGCATGTAAGGTTGCAAACGTTCAAATATTTAAAAATCAAAAAGTCAAAAAGTGTCTTGGGAAACTGTCCCAATTGTTGCCGACACTGCAGCTGCATTCCCCCGCTGCACAGCCAAAGCAAGTCGCTGCTTTTGGAAAGAGGTAGACCTTGGATCTTCTGAAACGATAGCGATCCGTCTGCCCAATTCATTCACAAAAGCAAAATTAGCAAAGATTTTCGGTTGTCGTACCGATGTAATTTACATGTAGTTATTACATTAATTAACAAAATCCATTAAGCGGTTGATGATACGGTATACATAAATTATTAAGGAATGTAATGATTTTTAATCAAAAAGTTAAAAAGCTAACATTTAAAGTTAAAAAATTAACATTTAAGTGTTTTTTATTTTCCTTAATGTTGATTTCTTTCGTGTTCCTTGATATTTTACTAGCCCGGATTAAAAAAGTACAAAGTAAAACCATACTCTTCTAGCCTTGCTGAAGATAGGCAAACTGCGTGCATATCCTAAAGTTTAGTTTAGAAGTTAAGGTTAATTCAGCAAAGTGAAGCAATCGATGGGAATAGGACCTTGAGAAGTCAAGGGACTGCCATGAATCAAATTAATTAAAAGAATCAATAATGAAAACTGCTTCCCATGGGTCGCGTTATATCAGCAAAGCCATTGACTGCGACCTTTGACCTGTGGAGAAGTAAGATTAGATTCGGCCCTTCCAAACAACCTATCGCTACCCTCTCAGCTATCAAGGACAAAGTTCTAGTAAATTGCTGATACAAATGGGCCAAAATAGAAAAAAGTACTAAAAGAAGAATCACAAATTTTTACATGTAAAAGTACCCTGAAGTCTTTTGTTTTGGCGTTCAGGCAAACTCTCGACCGTAATGAAAGTGACTATTGTTATACTAGGGTCTAGTAATACTAGTCTTTGAACTCATGTAAAATCACCTAAATATAAATATAACGTCACATGATCTTAGACGTGTTTTGTAACAGAAAAACATTGATTGTATCGTTGAGTTGTAACGTTGATTGTATTAATTTACTGCATGCCATGCACGCGACAAACACACGCAGTAATATTTGGAAAAAGTCTTTAAAAAGCATCTCATTTAATATTCTTGCTCTCGTACTCCATGCTGAGTTTCTTGTAAATATTTATTCGTATATTGTTTATTTAAATATACAATGACATTAAACATTTTAATACGTATTAACTTTATTTAATAAAAATATCCAAAGTATGATACTATTATAGCTTATCATTAACTGAATTTGCAGTGGCATTCGTAAAGAATGAAGGTAATAGTGAAGGTGGAATGAAGGTGAGGGGAGGTAATAATGAAAAATTACTGCAATAGGTGTTATGTTTTTAATTCAAAACAAGTCAAATAAATTTGTTATCAAGACCACTTGGCAATGAAAATTTAAGAATTACATAAAATTCGGTTGGAGCAAGGTTCTCAAAAGTTTAATGGAGAAATTTACACTAAGCACAATGAAGGAGTCAGAAATATAACAATTAAATATGTAGTGAAACGTAATCTGAAAAATGTAGATTATTTTAAAATTTGTTAGATAAAAATGATATATTCAAGCAATCTCTAGCAATTCCTCTAGAAGGTAAAGTTCAGACCTTTGTAGTGCATCATTACTTTAAGTTGGCCTAACTTCTTATAAAGCGTCGCTTTATTGATGCAATGCAATTGGGTTTCGTATTACGGTACTAAAATTAATAAAAGAAATTTGTTTACTTGTATAAACTATTAATAAAAACTAAAGTTGTAAATAAAGTATAATGGATATAATATCCGATAGTGCAACAGAATTATTTGATATTAAGAAAACACATAGTCAAGAACAACCAAATGTTGACACTGGGTGGTACAAGTATTACTATTGGATGCCGTTTCTAGTGTTTGCTACTTGTACACTAGCAACAGTTTAATGCTCTTTATTTTACTGTACTACCCAGAAAATCGTCGTAGTTCAACAAGTAAGCTAATCATAAACCTAACTGTCATGAATGCTATCGGCGGATTGGCAGCCGTGATCTATTATTTTCCCAGACAAGATCGTTACATGTATAAAAAACATCGGTTTTACAGCTAAGTATCATTGCAATTGAGTGTTATTTTAAGATTGTTCATCCATTAATTCACGGAAGGTATTATCGTCCTTGGATGATAAATCTGATGTTAGCGTCACCCTGGATTGCGTCATTTACTAGCACAATAGCTTCTATAATTATGTCAACAAAGATCAACGGAATTTGCTATCAGTTAAAATTTTATCAATATCCTGCTATACGACTTTCTGAAGGAATAACGATATTATTTGGTGGATATATATGTGGTCTGGCTTTATTCTGTTATTGCTACGGTCGTATCGCTTTGGTGATACGAGGTAGATCATCAGTGGCTCCAAATCAGAATACATCAACTCATACGGGACAAATAATCAGTACTCTTAGTCAGAGAGAGATGAGCGCTATAAAAACCGTCGCTTTAGTGTCCCTATCCTTCGCAGTTTGTCAGTTGCCGGTTGATGTGATGTTTTTTCTAGGTTCTCTTGGATATGATGATGACCTAGAAGATCAAAGTTGGTCACTTGCATTTTTTGCTGTTGGTTGTTGTGCTACGTTAGATCCATTCTTGTAAGCCTGGCAATATAATTCAGTTTGTAAGTCAATAAAAATGCTTTATTTATCAATGCGTCGAAATATTGTAAACATGGGTGTGAATGACGAACAATCAACAAGCAGTCAATTATAATCTGTTGTTTTAACTTGTTTCCTACTCTTCTGCACACACTCACATATGCATGCGTGTTCCAAGAAATATCTCAAAATTGATATACGGTATTATGTAACAGTATATCGTGTTATTTTCACGGCGAGCAACAGTCTTGACATAACCTATCAATGAAAGTTAACTGCTAATGAGTTAATTGTTAATTCGCAATTTGGGATTTCAGAAGCGATATAAAAAACTGAACATATCAACTGCAATAAAAATGTGGCGCTTAACTTTATCTCACTTGTGATTAAATCGTCGATTGCGCAGCTCTGTAAAAGTTTTCACAAGAAATTATTAATAATATTTTTTATTTAGAAAATTAATCTATATATAATTTATACTAAAATTAAATGGTTTTTGATATTAACCTTAAAACTGTATCGTAAATTTTACGTCTTACTTTGGTAAACATGTGTTTAAGTAAACTGAATGTTTTTGGTAGTGAAGAAGTTGACAAATCTCTTTTTCAAGCAAATACAATTGTAAATTGTACTGGGACATTTTTCGTTAAAATCTTTAGTAAAGGCTGCAAGGTTTAATTTTAGAGACCCTAGGAATATTGTTCCTAATTAGTTGGTGTCTTACTAAAGCATGGATTTGTTGTATAATAACATATCGATCAGACTATGTGTGCTGAGACTTCAGAATTAAATGAGCAGACTAGTCGGAGTTTTGCTAAAAAATCAGATGATCAAGGTTATCCATGGCTGGACAAAATATTCCCAGATATAATCTCCCCGGACACATTTTTCCGGAAAAACAATCCTGAAAAATGTCACTAAATAATGGTTAAATTTAGGACCATATAAATACTTTTTGTATAAAGGTCATTTTTCCTGGAACATTTTAACTTGGGGCATTTGATCCTGGTACATGTGTTTTGTGATATATTAGCAAAGGACATTTTATCCGATGGCAATTTGTATTGAGACATTTGTCTTAATAAATTTTGTTTTGGGACAATTTACACATGGATATCTTGTCAATGGACATTTTAACATTATCGAAGCACTTTTTTTTCCAGGGCGACTGTTGTAAACTTTGCATGTTTCAATGCAGCTTCAATAACAGATAGTTACGTGGACATGTGACTATGACTATGTTTTAAGTAATATGTTTCTAAATATAACATGAGAAGAGTGATTGGTTTAACAGTTATTTGCAAATAATTCTTAGAGTCTTTTATTAAAACTTAATTTATGTTATAAACCACCAAATTAAATCTTGGCAACTGGCTTTCTTTGGACACGTCGCAAGGCTAGACTTCATGCGCTAGCCTTGCAAGGCCCGTTAGAGAAGTGGTTAGAGCGCTGGATTCGGATGCGACAGGTCCAGGTTCGAATGCCGATTATCTCACTTTTCTCTAACTCGCAGCATTCCCTAGCAAGAAGCCTAAAGTTACGTCTGAGACATCGTTTCATATAATATGGTAATAAATGACTTTAAACTTAACTTAAACATAACTTATACATAAATGCGCGGACCCTGAGCGCAGCTTGTCATTTACTTGCGCCTAGGACATCTTCCACCACCAAGTTAGAAGAGGGTTCCAGAAAGATCAGAGACACAACTAATACTCTAATTTCTCCGATAATGATAATGATGATGTGATGATAATAATAATAATAACGATGATGATAATGAAGACTACAACGATGATCATGATGATTGCCATTATCATAATTAGTACAATTATTATTTGATTTACGGTTAGTGACGTGACGCTTTAGCGGTACCACGCAATGTGTTTACGTGATTTTTTTAAAGAGTAGGCCGGCTGTCTAAACTCTATGCCAGTGAAGCTCAATAAGACATATAGTAAAACCTTAAATAATTTAATTTCTTGATGGTAGATCTAACATTGCTTAAATAAAACAAATTATAACACGCAACCGAAGTAGTCTTTTACAAATAGACGCTTGATAAAAATTTGTTTGTTTCATTGCTATTGCGTGAAAATATGTTTCAAGTTAATTACTCCAATTAATTTTATCATGCTCATCTTACATCAGAAAAATGGAAGTAACGATCTTAATTATGTTATATTATACCATTAATTGGGTATAAGGTATAAAACAATCGTGACATACACTGCGCATTAATTAACACAATTTTTGCATCGTGAGAAGTGGACCACATAGATATTAATTATTAACTGAATTAATTTGTTAACAAAATAAAACAGTGATTTCCCATACAAAAAGTATCTGTAAGAAAATAGTTTCTGATAAAATAAGTTTATGTTTATGTAGATTTCAAGTGCATGTATTAAACGTGATAAATCTATTACAGATCTAATATGAAATATATTACCTCCTCATAATGCAACGTTTTAATTAAAATAATTTCGTATTAATTTCATACTTTTATGCAATATTTCATGTTTACAGTAATTATTATCACACCACATCTACAATTATTACCAAACATCTAATAATTCTAATGCTACAACTAAATCAACTTTCGTCAAACATTAATATTAATGAAATTAATAGCGAAGTAAACATAACAACTTTAAGGAGGACTCTGAATTATCTCGGTCCAGATACGACATGTTAGATACTTGCGAGAAGAACATAATATGATTTATTAGTAATGTATTGACAACATATAATTCTAACTTAACAAAGACTACAATCATGTTATGGGGCTTCAAAAAAATACATATTTTAGAATGGAGTACACTGAGCTCCCTTTAAAATATTCCTTGAATTACGTGACCAGTATTTTCATATATAAATCTGATCAAAGAATGTAGAAAATGCATACAGTGTATGAAATCAGTTAAATTAATTTCTAGGATTTAGTAATGGTTGTTGACTGTTCTGTATGCATACCCATATGCACAATATTTCTTTTCATTGACAAAAACAGCATTTTTATTGACTTACGAACTGAATCATATTGCCAGGCGTACAAGAATGGGTCTAGCGTTGTACCGCAACCAGCTGCAAGAATTGCAAATGACCAATTTTGACCCTCAAAGTCATCATCATATCCTAAAGTATACAGAAAAAACATCAGATCAAATGGAAACCAAAATACAGCATAAGCCAGAGACACTAAAGCGACAGTCTTTATGGCGTTCATCTCTTTTTGACCTATAGTATTATTTACCTTTCCTGAATGGATTGATGTATTGTGACTTGGAGCCACTGATGATCTTCCTCGTATCACTAATGCAATACGACCATAGCAATAACAGAACAAAGCTACGCCCGATATATATCCAATCACTAAGATTGTCAGTCCTTCAAAAAGTCGAGTAGCTCTGTTTTGGTACAATCTAAACGGATAGCAAATTCCATTGACTATTTCGGTAGTCGTAACTATACAAGATATTGTCATAGCAAATGACGAGATCCAAGGTGACGCTAGCATAATGTATATCATCCAAGGACGATAAAACCTTCTGTGTATCACTGGATGAACAATCATAAAATAGCGCTCTACAGCAATGATACACAGTTGTCCAGCTGATGCCCCTTCAACTCCATTCATCAGAATAGTTCCGTTAAATAGATAGCACAAAGCGTAACCAAGGCTGTCATTTTTATACATATAACGATGTTGTTTGGGAAAGTAGTAGATCAAGGCTGACAATCCTCCCATAGCATTCAACACAGTTAGGTTTATGATTAGCTTACTTGTTGAACTACGACGATTTTCTGGATAGTACAGCAAAATGAAGAGCATTAAACTGTTGGCCAGTGTACAAACTACGCTTATAAGAAACAGCATCCAATAATAGTACCGCATATACCAAGCGGTGTCCTTTGGTTGATCTTGCCAAGATGTTTCACTAATGTTAAATAGCCCTGCCGTAGTTGTTGATATTATATCCATTATACTAGACTTACTGTACAATTATAAATTTAGCTTTTTAGTTGGAGTTATCATTCACTGTAAATTATTATTTTTTAAACAATGCAACACAAGCGCATTTACGCTTGTGTTGCATTGTTAGTATTGTCATTATAGTTATAATAATAATATTCCACAAAGTTCTCTTATCAGTGATATAATGAAATTGGATTAATAGCATTTTAGCTAGTCGGTCTCTCTTATGGAGTCACACTTCATAAGTTAAATGTTTGCAAAATAAACACCTGTTAAAACCTTTCATTTACTAATATATATTTTATTTACGCCTAATAATAAAAAGAGAATATACTTCATTAGTATGTAATTTACAAGAAAAAACACGGAGCCTGTGGAATGAATGTATGGAGGAATCTTTCTTACAGTGCTTTTTATAAAGATCAAATTCAGTTATTGCGTGCATCTATTGCGTGCATCTATTGCGTGCATCTGTTGCGTGTATAAACATTTAATAAGAAATATTATCAGCATTCTTGGCGTTATGTATATATAATATAGCCAGTGTTTTTTAGTTAAAAATTTGATTACTATTATTGTCAAAGATGGTACAAAATTGCAAGAAATGGTAGTTATACGTATTATAATTGAGAAATATTTTCGACTATTGATATTTAATAAGAATGTAAGTCAGAAACTGTTAGTAAACTTAGTACACACTATGTACTAAGCCAATTTTCTTGATTGGCTGGCTGCCAACACATAAATAATTTAATTTACATAGTTTTTGATTTGTCAAAAATATGTGACGCATTTTTATTGTAAATTTCGTATTTTTAGTCTACTTTGAATCAGCCACTTACTTGAAATTATTCACTAGTGGCCTTGCAGGCTGCAATAAATGTCCTGTAGGGCCTCTCCTACTCACGTGCCGCACGTCACATGCAAGCGTGCATGCCCGTCCCTCGGTTACAAAAGCAACTCTTTTCTTCTCAGATTACTCTAACAATCTTCTTAAAACGAAGATTAGGTTAGTGTAGTGGTGCAATTATATAGAGTATAAAAGAAAATATTACTTTTATAAAAAATGTTATTTGATAGAGTTCTCATGACAAAGCGTCCCGAATGCTTTACAAGTTGTATTTGCTGGTATTAGCTTTTAACTGGTGTCCAGATAATTTATCCCAGAGATTTGTCTCAAACGAATAATTTTAATAAAATTAAAATAATAAAATTAAATTAGAATTAGAGTGGTAATGATGTAGAGTGGTTAAGATGGCCACACTATTTGTGTTATTTTATTTCATTTTGAGGGATGCAGTGTTAATTTAAAAAAGATATTAATCTTTTTAAATTAACACTGCATCCTTCAGTGAGTGAGGCGGGGGAATATAAGTACCTCGCCTGTGATTTCCTGGCAGGAGTTAATTAAAAAATAATAATTCAAATTCTAATGTCATCATCGCTTTGCACTCTGGCGATGCTATCAGCCTGTGATGTCATCACAGCCGCTCCACCCCTCACAGCCACCTTTCCCCGCTACCAGACCGTCTTCCGGTAGATTCCCGTCATGCTTCAAGACAGTCGCAGTTAGATGGACTCCTGCGAGCACACGGCCCGGCCGGAAACCACTGTTCAGGTTCGGGCACATTCCCACTCGTCGGACCCTCTGAACTATCGCCGACCCCCCAAGCGAGTTATGACGTCGCAGATCAGTCCCTAGATCTGTTTAACTAGCTTGGCCCCAACCCACCGACCATTCCCACGTTCGCCCCGGTGCTCCCAACTCAGAAAATCCTCACAAGGATTCCACGGGGGGGCAAGAGACGCTGCGGCCTCCGAGTTCCAGCACCTGTTAAATGCAGTGCTGGAAAATCCGGATGATCGCAAACTGTGGAGGGGATTGTTTGAGTTTGGGAGTTACTTGAGCCAGCCGTCAGAACGAGGCGGTAAACGTCGAAACCTTACTTCGGCGACAGTGGC
>JAQIXG010005813.1:0-11040 GCA_034700105.1 Oconnorella tubifera
ATGTATGTATGTATGTATGTATGTATGTATGTTAATATTATGCTAATATTTTATTATCAATGTGTTGGTCAAATACAACGATGTTAGACCAGGTCTAGACCTGGTCTAACATCATTTCTCGAGACCAGGTCTAGTCTCGAGACCGTCTCGATACCAGGTTTTGATGTTTCGGTCTTGGTCTCGAGTCCAAACGTTCAGGTCTCAGTCTTTGATTTCAAGATTGAAATCTACAAATTTTTCGCCATGCTTTAATCTTGATATTTTAAAACCGATAATTTAGTTAGCCCATGAACTAATTCTTAATATCAACCTATCCCCGTCATTATGGTCTAAAGCCTGCCTTCCTCTATGATGGGGTGGAATTTGAGTCCGAAGCGCACAGAAATTGGTACCATCTGCCTTTTTGGCATCCGCTGCTGCTGCCACTGAGCTTTTTTCTCAAATTCTCCAATTCACATCGTGTCCATCCCGGACCTCGATGTAGACAGAGCTGAAACAGCGTGGAAGGGCTTGGGAAGAGTTTTTGGCTCAATGGCAGAGGACAGGTGCTACATTATAAGTGCTACTCTGGTGCACCAATTTACAAGTTGGGTCACCATAATTTGACCTGCAAACGCAAATGCTGGTCGTCACTTGCGTCACAATATGCTAAACGATGTCATACTGCGTACTTTGCTTTTGCTACCTCTCACGAGTTCGTTCCTATAGCGACTGAGACACTGGGTTCATGGGCACATTGGTTCTTGCTTTTGTGAATGAGTTGGGCAGACAGATCTTTCTCGTTTTACGAGATCCAAGGTCCACCTCTTTCTTAAAGCAACGACTTGCTTTGGCGGTGCAGCGGGGGAATGCAGCGACAGTGCTGGGAACTTTCGAGACAGTTTCCCAAGACACTTGTTAAGTCTATTACATTCTATTACTTTCATTTTTTGTTTGAATTTTTGTTTGCAATTCTTGTTTGAACTGTTTTTAAACTGTCTTTAACTGTTTTTGTTCTTTTAATACAATGTGTGTTAAAAAGCTGTTACTTTGAGGATTTTTTGTTGCATTCCAGCATATGTACTGCATTAAATATTTGTGATAATTAGTTTTAAATTGCACAATAATTACATCATTAATTGCTTAAACAAGAATTTAAGTATATTATTTAAAAATTAAATTGATAAAATTGTTTGTGTAAGTGGGGCTGGGGCCCCTTTTTTACCTTCTTTCAGAGTGGGGGCCCGGGTCAATTGCCCCCCATTCCTCCCCTATTTCCAGGCCTGCCTGCCTGTATAATCTTCCTAAAGTGGGGGGAGGGGAATGTCCAGAGGCAGGCCTGGCAAGAGGAGCGGAAAGGGGGGACAATTGACCCGGGCCCCACTCTGAAAAAAGGTGAAAAAGGGGCCCCCATCCGATTTACACAAACAGTTGTATCAATTTCAATTTTCAAATAATGATTAAACTATTACATTTTAGTTTAAGTAATTAATTGTGTAATTATTTTGCAATTTAAAGCTAATTATTAAAAATATTTAATGCTATCAATCATGTCAATTAAACTTTAAAGGGGCCCTTTAAACTTTAATGGGCGATTAAACTTTCATCGAGCAACGTTGTTGCGCGATGATAACACTATGTAACAACATTTTTGTTTATCTTCATTTTTCAATGTTTCCTACATAATTCAACGATGCTGAGTTCAGTGGTGTCATTGATTTTGCTCTTCGATCAAGATTTTTTATAAAAAAGGCAAAACATGTTTTCATGTTTTATATTTGAAACTATTGTAAACCATTATATCATTGCATTGCATTATAATTGTTTGACATATGTGTATTCATATATATTTAACATATTATATTCATAACAGATAGCAAATCTAGATTAGTGATGTTCTACAGAACATCACTAATCTAGAAGTGATGTTCTGTAGAAGCTGCAAGCCTTCTCCATATGCCTTTTCTATGTCTGTTGATACTACATTGATCCGACGCCATGTCAAAATGAAAAATTGTTAGCTGTTCAAAATCCTTTATGGCATATCATGCTTATTTTGGAATGGTTATGGATCATCAAGACATATCATGGGCACTCATGGGCACCATATTTTAGTTATGGTAGTTGCAGATCAACTCTAGAAATACAGCTTGGTGGAAAACGTAAAACAACGCCTTTTGAGATTGCAATAAAATGATGAAAATCAACCAACCATCTCTATAAGTACTACTTTGCTCAGTAGACATTTCAAAGAATAAGAAGCCAGAGGAAGGCTTACTCTAGGTCATGAGGTATTCCACACTCTATTTGATCAATTTTACACATATAAACACTCGTTCCTGACAGTCCGTTATGTTAACATCTTACGGTGTTGACCTATTGGATGAACTCTGTGATGATATAATTTTGAGAAACAAAACTTGTCTCACTTTTCAAATTAAAAAGAACTTCATGACTTAGTACTGGAATTCGATCTTACCATTTCAAATGCAGAGCTCTTCACATCACGTCAGTAAGTGTGAAATTTATTAGATTCAAACTGCAAGGCCTGATGCATATACGTTACTCAAACTCTGATACCTGAATGCAAGATCTTGCTATCACCACTTTACCATCTTGGTCTTGTAAAGCAATTTGTTCATAGGTTTGTGGGCAACAACAAGAGTGATAACTGCAAAGAACTAGTGGAAAACTTGATTATACAGTAGACGGCGATAAAATGCAAAATATCAATGAAGATGCATTACCTGGAGTCATCACCAGGACTTTTTAAGACTAAATATAGCATTAGCAAATGTGAGTAAAGTGCATGGTGAACTCCTATATGCCGACATTCTAGGCATGGAGAAGAGGTAATCTGGGCAGATGGGTTTGGCATATTTTGAGTGATTACTTGTGATATTTGTTACTTGACAACAACACACTTTACACAAGAAAACCACCTTGTCATCTACATTTTAACTGTTCAAAATACTGTTTGCATTGTCTGTCTGCACTGATGTGTTCATTGTTACATTTTTAGACATTTATGAGGTACATTTTTAAATTATATTTGCTAAAAATGTATTTATCATATACGCAATTTACGCTTTAATGCAAAAATATTTGTTTCATTTTCTGGCCAAACCGTTGATGCAACAAGGAAATCAATGACATATTCAGAATCAGCATGCTCAAATTAATAAAGAAACATAAAAAAATTTAGATAAACAAAAAAAAGTTTAATTTTGTTACGTAGTGTAATCTTTAACTCGTTTTAACACACTGAATGACTTCTCAGCACTGGGAAACAGATGCTGGAATGCAACAAAAATCCTCAAAGCAACAACTAAATTAGGAAATAAATTTTGTAATAAAAATTCATGTAGTTTGTTTAACAACTGAAAAGGTTGAATACTTTTAGGTCCAATGTTTTCGTATTCGTATTCCATACTTATAAAGCACCGTGCGTTGTCAGATAATTGACAATTCCGAGGTACTGGATGGGTACAGTCTACCGCTGAAACTTTAAAGATAGGGCAAAAAAATTAGTTTTTAATTTGTCTTGAAAGTGACTAGTTTCTTGGATAATTTTGAGACAGTCGGGCATACCATTCCAGATATTCTCAGCTGCGCAGGTGAATGATTGCAGCCCAAGTTTCGTTTTTATTTGCGATGGCTTAGTGAGGCGATGCTGATCCGATGAACGGAGGTGTCGCGTGGATTGGTAAGTTCTAACCAGTTCGACGAGGTACTGTGGTTGTTGCTGCTATAGGACTTTGTGTGTTATCAGCGCAACTTTGAAGTTAATGTACTGCGCTACTGGCAGCCATTGTAGATCTCTCAGCACCGAAGTCATGCTTCTTTTGGTACAGGCTATTACTCAAGTCAAAGAGTTCTGTACTCGCTGTTACTTTTTAAGGCAATTACGTTCGCAACTTTCTTATCGAGAACTGGCGGGATATGTCGTAGCGCGCTGATGTGAAAGTTATTTGCCTTTACGATATTTTTTACGTGCTGATCGAAAGAAAGAGTTTGATCAGGTAAGACTCTCAGACTTTTTAATTTTACTGAGAATGTGATATGTGAACCTGCAACAGCCACACCTGAACCAATCCGCAAACTTACCAAACCAGTCACGGAATGCTCATGAGCATGACTCTAGATTCCGGATGCCCTGCACGTCCGAGCCTGATTTGACTGCCGTGTAAAGTTGAGTGTCATCGGCGTACTAATGAAATTGTACGCCGTGCGAGGTTATAATATTTGTCACAAAGCTTTGACATTGTAACAAAACGTTTTTTAAGTCCAGCAAATACACAACCAATAATTGGATAAAATATGTCATCTTTGAACTCATCCCTAACAGATTTTACAAGTCGTAGTGTTTCATTTTCAGCAACTGTTGTTTCTGTTTGAGGATATTTGCAGGCTCTCATTTTTTCACTTAGTTTTGTATGAAGTTTTTAATATATTTGAACTTTTAGGCTGAACATTTTACACCGTTTGATCATTATTGACACTATGATCACTGCAAGCTTGAGAAAAAGTCGAAGGACAAATTATGCAACACAGGATTCTCGTAATTTTAATAAATCTATGATGAAACCAAAAATGTGAATAAATTGTTGTAGAACTAAATTCTTCTCATTTAAAGGAATCAACATTATAAGTCAAATGGAAGCCAGAAGTAATCATTTAAATGTTGACATGTATTTTTTCAACCCTCCAATGTCACTTGTAGTTTTAGCAATCAAATTTAATTCTAGCAACTCGGAAAGGGCAACTTTTAAACCATTGATGTTTTTAGCAAAAGGACGAATACAATCGATACGAGTAGAACACGTTGTGCGTGACATTGAGTGGAGTGCATCTGGGACGTGTTTTTTGTCAAAAATTTGCATCGCTGTGGACTTGAAATGAAAATGTTGTATAATATATGAAAGCTCTCAACAAATGTTATGCAATCGTTTGATGATTCTGCGGAATCTGCACCTAATAAATTTAATGTATGTGCACCACATGGAACAAAATTGCCTAAGGGTTTTTTTTCGAGTATAATTTCAAAATTTTAGTAACAAAATTTGTAAATGACGCACAACACAAGACAACGCCTGTAAGTATAAAAGTAACTAAGTACATAATTTACAGTAAGTAGCCTAAGTAAAAACATTACTTTTATACTCTGCACAAACCATGAAGCTTTTGAACCGGGCCCCCACCTTTCTCTCGAGGGACCTGTCCGGGGGGGAGGGGAAAATATCACCTCTTGTCCTGCACTCACTAATATTATACGGTTATCCAGACGTTAAACATATCCTTAAGTATTATTCACATTCAATGACATAGATTAATATTAATATTTGACATTAATATTTGTTAAATTTAAAGTATAATTCAATTCATTGATGATTCATTGTTAGAATGTCGACTTTAAGTCTAAAATAGAGCAAAATAAAGTTTTATATGCTTAGATATAAAAAAAAGTTATTAAAATTATACTTGCTTGAAACTTAAGTGCTAGAACAATTATTATAAATAGGACTATCATGATTCCCATAGGATAGATTAGTAGAGGTCTTCTTCCTGCCTTATCCATGATAGGTACCTATATCAACAATATCATCATAATCATAATAATCGTTACTATAATGATTGCAATTCCGGAATTCCGTGATTTGGAAACTACGCCCTTTTATAGATACTGAATTTCATTAATTCCTGAATCACTAATTCCGTTATGAAATGATGGATCTAAATTAAAGATATTTTAATAGAGTCTGAATATGGTGCTTAAATATTTTTTGATTCTTTTAACCCCTCCTTGAAATGGATTAAGAACTGATTATGGAAACTAAGTTGTTGGAACTGAATGATATTTAAATAATAAGTAGCAACTAGTGGCTATAATTTATTTTGGCTGGACTACCTTGACCTTCATACCGCTGCCAAACAAAAGGTGAATTATCGCAATGTACCAACTACCGTACAATATAGTGATATTGTTCGGTAGTTGGTACATTGCGATAATTCACCTTTTGTTTGGCAGAGGTATGAAGGTCGAGGTAGTCCAGCCAAAATATATTATAGCCACTAGTCTCTCACGCTAGCAAGATACTGCTGCGAATAATCATGAACGCATTTAAGGAAAAAACCGAGCAGAAAATTGCTGATGAGCAAGCTGGGTTTCGACGACGCCGTGGCACACGGATCAAATCACTAATCTCACGATCCCAGCACATTGTTAAGATGGTATCCGAGGTATCCATCAATAAGGGCGCGCCAAAAGAGCGATATTCAAAACGGATATAAGGGCGACAGACTAATAAAGGTGACACTCACAAGAGCGCGTGCAGCGATTAAAAGTGTCAGCGTCAAATGTCAAATTAAAATTAACTAATGGCCTTCTTATGGGTTATCACTCATTTTTTTGTATCATCACATGCATGTTTCCCAATATCATTACAAGGGGGTGGGGGGTTGTTACTAAACTAACGCTAACGTCTTTAAACTACAAAAAAAATATTTTACTTCCTATTGGGGGCTTTAGACCCCCCCCTTTTAGCTAGGCCACTGACTTGTATACATTACATGGCTTTTCATTTAAAGAGGCCTACCATTGAACTTTAATTGTATGCATTTTTTTTTTTGAAACTTGACGGTATACATGTATTGTAATTATTGGCGCCATTTTGAGTGTCGCTTTTATTGCCTTTATGAGCGCGCCCTATTGGCGCGCCTTTTTGCTGGTCGCCATTTTCTGCGCGCCCTTATGATGGTAAACCGTTAAGATAAATAAGAAATATCAAGCATACAATCTCAACATGCAAAACAGAATAAGACTTTTAGAATAATTGATTGAGCCGACTTTTATGCAACGTTACAATTATGAGCTTAGATGCTAGCTTGTAAGCGGTACCAAACATATTGTAGTGTAATGTTTGTAAATAAGAAATAAAACTACTTATGTATCTTGCAGCGTGTATTAATTTTACCAATGAAAATAAAATCCTCTTTTACGTTCCCTTCGCTCTCTGGATGCGCTGCTGAAATAACATATAATTTTTTTCAAACCACGCGAAACGCATTGCAATTAAGTCAAGAAAAGTATGAATTATAATCAACCAAAGACTAAGATAGTCGTAAATGATGTAATGATAGAGAATTGTATATCTATAGATGCGTTAAGAAATATAAATTTCAAAAAAATATATTTTTAAATAAAGTAAATATGATATTCGTTTCATTACGCATGGAACAAACGCTCAGCAGCCAACTTCAGCCAAAGCAGAGTCCTATATTTTTAGTTTTGGGATCAGTCGATTTGCGATCACTCAAGTATGGGGTTATTGAATCCCACAGAGATTACAAAAAAAATTGCGCAAACAATTGCGCGTAAAAAACGCATTTGCGTAAACTGTATGGATTTTTTAACTTCTTCCTAGAACAATTTTGGACACTTTTTTACAATTGTTAGCTTGTGACTGAGTTATTAACATTTTGTACCTTTTACGCAACGTCTATTAATGTGCAGTTTGCTATAGTTAAGAAAGTTATAATTCACTTCTTAACTATTGCTGGTTTTGCTATAGTTTATAACTGTATCATTTGGATTTGATAAATCAACCAAATGCAAATTGTTTTATTCATTATTTTAAATTTGTTACGTTGTTATAATACATATTCTATATATTCGAGAGATCTATACAGATTAAATGTTAGGAATCGACCGTAGTCAGTAGAACTTTGTGAATGTAATTTCAGAACTTTACTGTCATTTTCATTGTTTAAGATATTTTGAATGATATTTTAAAGCGGTAGAAACTATTCAAAATGCAATACTCTCATGATAAAAATATCGAAAATTTTATCATTTTCCAAGAATAGAGCCGAATTCCAGAAATTAAGAACGATTCCGGAATTTCAATCACTAGTTAAAGCAGTTTATTGACTAACAAAGTCTACAATTAATTTATTCCTCTGATATTAATTTTAACCCTAAATACTTTGACCATAATAATAAACAACTGTCAATTATTATGGTCTCTTTGACCATAATAATTGACAATTGTCAATTATTATCTTTATTTTGGGAAATTCTTAGCTGGCAAACAAAACTTACCGCAATCACTGTCATAAGAACATTGATGACACACGTTACCATCACAGCGTACTGTATGGCGACCAACGGAACTCCAGCGTTGAGGAAAATACTTGTCGAATAGAAGAAGATCTGAAACATTACAATTTTGATAAAATGTTCATAATAGAGTTATAATGCGATAGAATAATTGCAACGTTGTGCATTTTTAGGGTACAAGCAGTAAATTACATAATTAGAATCAGGAAATAAACCTGATCATACAGCCACTTTTCAGGAAAATTTCTTTAAAAAAATGCACAAGATGAAAGAAAAAAGATAATGCATTTTGATAAAAATTAATTAATACAAAAATGACTAAAGATAATAAATAAAAGTTGCACAGCATGTAATTTTAATACAAAAACAAAATAAATGTTTTATTTGGCTAATAAAATAGCCAAAATACAAAACAAAAAAAGAAAAATTACAAAAGTTATTGAGTTTTAAAATTTGCTTAGTAATTTTACAGCCTCAATCTGAATGTATTCTATTTTAATGCATACAGTGTGATTGGGTGTACAAAGAAAACTGCTTGGCTTCATTGTCAAGCGTAAACTAAGCTTTTTCGGTCATGTCTGTCGTCCCAGTGTGTGCCCTCTAGTTCAAACCCTTTTGGAAGATAAGATAGAAGGTAAAAGACGACCTGGCCGCCCGCGCACCCAATATACTGATAATATTAAATTTTGGACTGGACTCTCCGTAGCAGACAACAAGAAAATATCTCAAGACAGAAATTTTCGGAGAAAACTTGTTAGCACAGCAATGTTGGCAGCGAATCATCTCATCTAATGCGTGATGAAGAAGAAGAAGAACAGTGTGGTCCAGTAATTTCAGCACTGTGAATTTTTAGGGTACAAGTAAAATAATTACATATTTTGAATCAGGAAAGAAATCTGAGCACAACTGGATAGAGCCACATTTAAAAAAAATTGTACAGGTGCAAGTAAAAAATGTATGCATTTTTATACAAATTAATAAATACAAACATTACTAAAGATAATAATATAAAATTTATAGACCATGTGAAGGACATGATATTCTATACAAAAGCCAAATTTCAGAACAAAAAAACCGTAAAAGTTACTGAGTTTTAATATTTGTTTAGTAATTTAACAGCCTCATTCTGAATGTATGCTATTTTAACACATAGAGAATCAGAGAGAATCTGATACGCATATCGTATCAGAGAAATTTTGACATCGCTCCCTGCTAGGTAGTAGATCTATAATAATCCATATACAAAATTTACATTCCAGGGTTTCTAAATATAAAAGTTAATTTATTGTTATAAATATAAATGACGTCATTGTTAACGTCACTGTAAAAATGAATATTGCTGGTATTCCTAGTAATTTCATTTGTTTAAATTCAACAACTTTACAAATAAATAAATTTTCATTAGTTTAGGTAAGATGGCCACCCCTTCGAAGCAGTCACGTGGCCAAATCCGAGGGACACTAACGGGAGACCCTGGATTTCATAAATTATATGAAACCCAGACAAAATGACCCCGAATACACTTAATTGATGCTAAGGATGAATAGTAGATAATTATTATACTAGCAAATCAGCCAATAAATTAATAAATTTATCCTCAATCAAACAAACCCTAATTCTAACCCAAACTCTAATCATGATCCTAATCCTGTAGTATTCATAATTGTATTTCTAATACGTATTTATATATTAGTATATACATAAAAGTATTCGTAGTTGCGGTTGATTTGTCGAGATCATCTTGATGGGTTAAGGAATTATCTACTTACAACTTTTACTAAAAATATGACGCCTCTTCTCCTTGTTCCACTTTTGGGACCGGCACAATCTAGAAAAGATTGAGGCGGAGTGAACATATATTTGTATGCTACTGTTTTGTACATTTTTGAATATAATTTCATATGTCATATTTTGTAAATTATTGTCACACTTTAGATATCCTCGTCCTTTGCCAGGGGACCGGCACAATCATAGAAATGATCGAGGCGGAGTTAATATTTGTTGACATTACATATTATATTTCTGTATCTTTTTTATTATAATTCGCATTTATCATCAAGATCATAATCACAATCGATTTATAATATCCTAAAGAGGTTATTTGCAAAATGTGCTGCTGGTACCTATAGTTTGCACAATGTAGCGATTTTTGCGAATTAATATGCCGCGCTATAATTGTAGGGTCAATAACATTGGCGGTTATAGGCATGGGCGACCTAGGCATTTGTGTTGGGCATCGAGCGGAGAAATAAAATATAACATTTCTAAATATATACATAAATCTAATACATTGTTGGATATTAACACAAATGAATCAAGATCTAAACCATGAAGAATTATTTTTAAAAACAACAACTTTTATTACAATGGAAGGTCAAAAAATCATTAGTATTACAAAATTAATCATTTTTGACCTTCAATTCTAATAATTATAATAATATTTTAAAAATGATCTCATCATGGTTTACCTTATCTTATAATTTCTTTTAATTTACTTTATACTTTACTTTTCTACTTTATCTTATAATTTCAAATTTCTGAGGAGAAATTTTTCCAATTTTTTTCATGGCACTGCGAATTTTTCTCACTCTCCCGGTTTTAGTGGCAATTGCTCAGCGATCTCTTTCTAAGTTAATTGAATCTTATAAAAAATATATTTAAGGCCTACTTTAAAAATGTGTTAAGTTGATTTTATATTTAATTATTAATTAATTGCAGAATTAGTAAATCTGGATGACAGTTCGCTGAGAGTTGAGAGTTCGTTCCCATAGGAATCGAGACACTGGGTTCATGGGGTACGTTGGATCTTGCTTTTGTGAATGAGTTGGGCAAACGGATCTCCAACGTTTCCGGAGATCCAAGGTACACCTCTTTCCTGAAGCAACGACTTGCTTTGGCGGTGCAGCGGGGGAATGCAGCGGCAGTGCTGGGAACTTTTGGGA
>JAQIXG010005814.1:0-11035 GCA_034700105.1 Oconnorella tubifera
GTTAGCATTCGGGTTGAGGGTAGGATTGAAGTTAGTGTTAGGTTTAGGATTAAGTTTATGGCCAGTTAGGGTTAGGGTTATTAAATTAAGTGACATTTTGTCGGGTTAATGTATTCGGGGTTGTTTTATCGGGGTATCATTTTACAAGCGTGTATTATATTATAATATGATATTTCAGTCATTTTATGTATGTATATATATATATATATATATTATATAATTATCTTTATTGTAACTTATTTGCTATTTTTTCCTAGTTTGGTATTACGATAAATAATTTTATATATTTATACGTTTTTCTTGCAACTCTATATTATGATGATTATGATTAATTAATTAATGATTGTATTGATTATTTATGATGATTTGATGGAGTTTTGATGATTATTATGATTTGCATGTTATTAGAAATTTATTTAGAAGGTATATTGTGTCAGTATATTTTGTGAATTGTGTTGAAAATTTAATAAATATAATGTTCTTTGAAAATTGTGTTTTTTACTGAAATTTATTCTGTAGATTTCAACTTAAATAGGTTTACAATTAAGCTGATCTAAGACAGCAAGGATAAATACAATTACGCTGATCTAAGCCAACCAGGATAAATACTATTAAGCTGATTTAAGCCAACAAGGATAAATACAATTAAGCTGATCTAAGTCAACTATCCTGAACACAGAGTCTACTGTTTCACAAAACTTGTCATTCTTCCCCAGTCAAGAACTTGCGCTCATTTCACCGGGTACCCCAGAGGCATGGACGGCTGAGAAAACCATAGAAATTATGACGATCAGGAATTGAACCCAAGGTGACTTAGTATGAGGCCAGCATTTTACCTCTAGGCCACCACCCTTTGCAAAAATTTTTGCAAATGAAATTAAAGACAACAAATAAAAAAGCCAAGAAGACTTTATTATTTTATTTAACACAGGGTAATAAATAGAATATAAACTTTATTAAAAGCCGATATGAAAGAAAAACTAACTACAGAACTTTTTCCAGCCAGCATATTAACTAAAATATAAACCTGAGATGTACTATATTGCTTTGTGTAAGGCAACAAAATTAATTCTCCTTAAAATTGTCCCTTTCCAATTCTAAATTAAATTGAAATAAAAGTAATATTTACATCACAATAAATCAGTATAAATTAATCTATAACGATTCTAACATGTTAGATAAAATTATAATATCATAAATATAACTAATTTAAAGCACTAGATCATAGTAGGGTTACTACATTAGTCATATAACTTATAAATATCTTACTAAACTAATTTAAGTCAGTTTCTGCAGCAACTACAATCAAGTACAGAGTTTATATACAGTTAAAACTTGCTCAAACCAGATCAAACCAGTTCTAACTAGCCTAACCGGTTTAAACAAGATTATATTTTAAGATGTATAATATTTTGATATTTTAATAAATATTCAAATATAAACATTTGGTTAAGTGTATTATAATTAAATCACATTACATAACTTACATCAATTATTATATTAAAATAAAAGTAATTATTAATAAATCCGAAAAATAAATAACAATAATTTTCTAAGTAAAAACTTTAATCTGATCTCAATAATGAAACCATTCTAATAAAAGGTAAAAATCAAACAATTAGACATTTTTCGTCTTAAAATCTTCCAGATGTAAAAAGCGAACACGTTATTTTGACACATAAATCTAACTTACTGCTAATTACGATCAGTGAATAAAACAACAAAAAACTGAACACAGCAATGAAAATAACATGTTATATAAGATCGATATAATAATCGAGAATCATCGATATTAAAACGATAAATTATTTGAGGTAAGCTAGCATCTTATTAAAGCGTACACTTTCCTAAAATTTCCTAAGACAGATTGTTTCTAATTTGCGCAAATAAATGTAACGATAATAACAATTTTTTCCTCTCAAAATACATCCTGGTATCTGCCTCAACAGATAATAAGTCTCCACAATAAATATTTAAACGATAAATGTATTGCAATGTTAGAAAATTAATAGAAAAAAGGCTAAAAATTGGCTCTATCCATTGAATTAAATTCTACAACTCCCGAAACAAACAGAACAAAATACGCTGCAGGAGAATATTAAAAACCAAAAAATAATCTACTTCCTGTCGAAAAATGAATAATAATTTCCCCACAAAAATTATAAATTTCACCCTGAAATACACACCTCTTTTAATAGAAATCAAATTGGTCAAAAACACGCACTTATACAGGCAGTGATTCAATACAACGCGTCCGATTACTAAGACGTTCCGTTAGATTCCGGAATATTTTCATTAACGCGCGATTCCGAAATTAGCGATCCGAGTCCGGAAGACGAAACGGTTCCGAAAAACTTCTGCGTTCCACGGATCGTTTCGACTTCGTTCCGATTTCTCCGAAAATATCGAATGATGAACACAGCTGCTGAAGCAACAAGAGCGGCTACTAAAGCAGATATCAAAGCGGCAATGCCTACAGTGCCGCTTGTGTAATGATCGGCTGATTGAGGGTCGGAGTAGGTGTTGTCTGAGATTTGGGGTTGGGCGCCGGATCCAATACCTGAAACCAAATCTGAAATTGGACAAATTACTTTCGAATTTAACCACCTTTTTACATTTTTATACATTTTACTAGATTTAAAACCCGTTTTAGATTTAATTCTAATTATTACTATATTTTAGTATTAAAGAGTCTATTAGTCCCTTTTGGTATTATTAAATATAAATTCAGAAGGCAAATTGACAAAATCAAATCAAAATCATTTTTTACTGTTTTTAATCATTTGATCATTTAAACTGAATTATTACAAGCTCTACTACAGAAAATTAATTTTAACAAACAATTCGGATGTTACTAATAAAGAAAATTATTTTCAACAGATAGAAAACGTGCAGAAAAGAATAATAAAAGTGAAATTATTGTAAAATTAAATTATTTAAAGTATGTACATACTCAGCAGTTGAGAATTGACACAATAGTAAGTACCAAATGTATTGATACAAGTTTGACTCGGTACACAAACAGTTGGCGTATTGCATTCATTTACATCTGCAAGAAAAAATACTTTCAAATTCAATTTATATTCTTTTCTAGATCAACACGAATATATAAATCATTAATTTAAATAATTGAAGTTTATGCTGGTTTCAATCAATACAGCAATTTCTAGCAATATAATATAGATTTAAATCAGGAATAAAATTTATGCTGTTTCAAATCAATTTTGCATTTTCGCAGCGACATAAAATAGACATTTCATATATGCCTTTTTACTAAAAGCTGCAATAGCTAAATTTATAATCAGACATAAAATAAGCCTTAAAATGAAATAATCGCTGAAAATTCTAAAATTTTGGTATTTGATATAGATCCTATTATCCCAGCAGTTTCAAATCACTTCAATCACTCCTAAGTTCCAATCACTCCGATCACTTTGTACATCACTCGAAAAATTAGTGAATCAGTCGATTGAATCTTCAACATAATTTTTGAATGATGACAAAAAGTTGTACGTTCAAATTAAAGTTTTTGAATCTTACCATCGCATGTTCTCAAGTCAGTCGCGATTTTCAGACCGCTTTCGCAACCGCACGCAAAACTACCGACAATGTTGAAACAAAGTTGAGAACAACCTCCGTTGTTTACACTGCATTCGTTGAAATCTGAAAAAAAAATCAAATTTTAACAAAATTACAGCAAACTTACAACTATTACTTTTTGCACCATTGCAATTGTACAAATTATTATTACAATAGTGCAAGAATGAAATTACAAAGAAATGAAACCAAAAGTTTATAAGCAAAAATCAGATTATATTCAAATACAAAAATGCAATTACAATTATGGCAACTGAAACTATTATCATATAATAAACGAAGAGAAAATTGAATTATAATTACAGCATTTACATTGATACATTTAATTGTTACATTTAATTATAATTATAGCATTTGTAATTTCATTATCAAATAATAAATGAAATAAAAATGCAATTATAATTACAGCAATTAGAACTAGTATCAAATAATTAAGAGAACATATGCAGCAAGCATTACAAATATATTACAGTAAATATATGCAGTAATAGAAACTCTTTCTACTTTATCAATTAATCAAATTTAGTTTAATTAAAATTGATTATTAATTGATTAGAAGAAAGAAATATATTGTAATCGATGATAATAAATCTATAGTAATCATAGTCGATAGTAATCACAATCAATAGTAATCACAATCAATAGTGATCGCTATCAATAGTAATCACAATCAATAGTTATTATAATCAATGTAATCACAATAGTAAGCATCACTAGTACCTTGACATTGAGTAGAGTTAATAGGCCTGATGTCACAATTAGTCACTGGACAGAAACATTGAATGCTGCCACCTTGTGTGTCTTCACAGAAACTTGCTGCAACAGATCAATCGATCATTCAATCAATCAGTCAATCAATCATTCAATCTATCAATCAATCAATCGATCGATCATTCAATCGATCAATCAATCAAGCAATTAATCAATCAATAGATCAATCAATTTAAGCGACTTACAAAAGGTTAGTATCAATAGTACGGTAATCCTAATCAATAATAATCATAACAATAGTAAGTATTGTTGCAACAAACTAACAAATTAAAATAGTATATAGTTTAGAACTAAACATTTATCTAATTGATAAATTATACGATTAATCAATAGTAACTGTATTGCAAATATTTTATATATAAATGTTTAAATGATAAAATTGATGATTATAATCGAATAGAAATACTTACTAGTGCTGCACGGTTGCTGTACTGGATTAGAAGTGTACCCTGCGTTGCAAGTACAGTAGTAACTGTCAGCAGTATCAGTACACAGATGGGCACAGCCTCCGTTATTTGTCTGGCATTCATTCACTTGGGGGCATATGGCAGGATCTGCGGGGAGAAACAAAGCCATTATAATAATTATACGTAATACAAATAGTTCATTCAAAGACGGGATATAGCCCTTTTAAGCTTAGAATTTGCAAAATCGGTTATTTAAAAAAACGCAGATCTCAAGTGAATTATATATTAAGGTTATGATTGCTTACCAAAGCTGGATTATAAAGCAAAACTGTCATAAGCCAACTTGGATATACAGAAAACTGTCAAAAATACCTATCTGTCCATCCGTGTCAGTCTGTGTAACTGTCTGTATATCCGTTTGCCTAATCTGTCTATGAATCTGTCCGTGTGTGTCTGCGCGAATATCTGTCTGTCTATCTGTCTGTCAATCTGTTCATCTGTTTCTGTCAGTCTGACTGTTTATCTGTCTATTTGACTGTCTATAAGTATGTCTGTCTGTTTTTCTACCTATCTGGGTCATTTTATTTAAACCTATAGAATGAAATACGGTAAAGCCTTCATTGCAAAAATCTATATAAACATCTATATAAAAAATCGTAAATTTTTTGTGATTAAAATCAAAATTTAAATTACTTGCTGAGACCCCCGTCCCTGGGGGCCCTGGGGGCCCTTGCAACCCTTGTCCACCGGGAACACCTTGGGGTCCTGAAATAAAAAATAAAAAAATACAAAAATTGCAAAAACTTAAACTTTCTTACATTTTTTAAATTTAAGTTTTGCTTGCAAAGAACAAAAATTAAACAAAATATAAATAACACAGTGAAAGCACAAAGAATGCAGTAGACAATTGAATAATCAAGTTATATAAGAATGCAAAGACGTAATTTAGAATACATAATAAACGTTTCATTGATTAATTGAATAAAAGAATGAATAAATTAGTTAATAAATGAGTAAATGAATGAATAAAATTCTTTTCGTATTCTTTTTCTCGTGCGTAAAATGCTTAATCAAACAACGTGTACTAATTTGTTTATATTCCATTTTTTAAACAAACAAAATACAAAACAAATACAGTTTTTAAACTTTTCCAATTGAATGAATGATTTGAACTGAATGAGCGAATAAATTAAGAATAAAATGAATGATTGAATTAATTAAGAAATAAATGAATGAGTGAATGAATGAATGAATGAATAATCTACCTGGCTGGCCGGCCGGGCCAGTACTTCCTAGTTGGCCGGGTGGCCCAAGAGCGCCTGGTATTCCATTACCTATATCGCAATAAATTAATACAATCATTATCATTAATTAATTATTAATTAATTATTAATCATTAATTATTAATAATTCTTATTAATCACTAATTATTAATTATTTCACAGCAAATGAAAACAATCTTTATCTGTATTAAAACTAACAGAAATTTTGCTAAATAGTAAATTTAATAAAAAAATGTACCTTAGTAAAAAAAAATTACCTTGGGGGCCTGTATTTCCCACTGAGCCGGTAATCCCTGTGGCCCCCGTTCGGCCGCGAGACCCCGTGATGCCTTGGGCCCCTATAGGCCCCGCATTACCGGGGGGCCCTGCTTGCCCAATAGACCCCGTCGCGCCTAAAAAATAAATAAAGATTAGACAAGACAAAAAACAAATAATCTGACTTAAAAAAGATATAAAAAAGAAATCGATATAAGAAAGAAATTGCCATAAAAGACGCATTAAAAAGAGACATTTGTTCCGTCAATTCGCTTAGTATAAGTTACTTGTAATTTTATATCTAAATTTAATAGATTAACAAACTTTACCCCCACCCCTTATCTTTTAATAATAAGAATCTTTACACAGTTTTATTCCGATATAAATACAAAAAAGGATTATCGAAACAAATAACAATTTACCCACCTTGAAAATCAGCCCCAAAAAAGAACATTCCATAATTTTTTTCTTAATAAAAATACAAACAAAATCGTCACTAAAATTACATGAAATTACCCCCACCCCCTCCCCATTCTCCACCCCCCCCTAACCGCGCAATTCCCGCCACTACCACCACCTACCCGTTCTACCAGTCCCAAGTGTTCCCGTGTAGCCTGTAGCCCCTGTAGGCCCATTCCTGCCCGTAGCCCCGGACGAGCCTCCAGTGCCTTGCGGCCCGCTAGGCCCGGTAGCCCCAGTAGCCCCTGTACCCGCTAGCCCGGTAGCCCCTGTTAGGCCTTTAGGGCCAGCCAGACCAGTACCCCCTGGTACTCCATTTACTCCTGTATAACCTGAAAAGTATTTTAAATAATTTATTTATAAATTAAATATTATTTAATTATTTTTAATTTTATATAATAATAATAATTAAAAATAATTTTAATTGTATTTAAGAGTATTTTAAAAAATTACAAGTGTCATTTTATTTATAAGAGTTGCATTCTGTTGAGAATTTGTATTTTGAATTTGAAGCCGAATTTGTATTTTTGTTTTCATTCTTGATTAGAGTTTACAAAAACTTGTTTTTTTTCAATTTCGAAATATAGTTTCAACTAGGTGTCAAGTGTTAACTAGGTATTAACTCGGTGTTAACTCGGTGTTAACTTGTTGTTAGTTAGGTGCTAACTTCTCCAGTTTGCATCTTACATGCTTATAATTTCTACAAAGTTTAAGATAACTTGGTATTAACTTGATGTTCATACCAAGTCGATATTAATACCTTTATATCTTTATTTAATCCATATCATTATACCAATTAAAAATAATAATATCAGTAACTGATAGCTACACTTAGCAATTTCAGTCTATTTCTCTTATTTTCTTATCTATCTCATGTACCCTTCTACCAAGCCTATAATTCATGTCCAATCTACCAGTATACCACTATATCAACCTACCGGCCTTATTCTTCAACCTCTCTATGTACCCTTCTCCCAAGCCTACAGTTTACAACACACAATCTACCTACCAGTATTACCCAAGGCACCCCCGGTACCAGTAGGCCCAGAGGCCCCAGGGGCCCCTAGCGGCCCTGGTGGTCCGGCCACCCCGTTAAACCCCGTCGATCCTGTCCTACCCTTCCCTCCTAACACTCCGGCTGGGCCAGTGGCCCCCGTGGCGCCCGTAGCTCCTAGGCCCCCTGAAAAATAAAAATAAGTTTAGTCATCCCCCCACCCTCCTTCCCTCTTTTACGATTATAATTTAAAATTTAATAAAATTTACTTTTCGTTTATTTTGTAGACACTATTAAAAAACAAAAGATTTTTGTTCTACTTTCATTTATTTGGATATATATCTTGTTGATTAACGTCACATCAGCACACTTAGTGATAGAAAATGAATAATTAATATATATATATATATATATACAGTGTTATGCAACAGAAATACTCAATGTGTAAGATAAACCTAAGATGAAGTCAATGTTTAAACTGATCAGTACAAATTAATGTAACTACTTGATGCTTAATATATACTTATCATTAAAAAAATACTTAAAATTCAAACTCTTAAACACCTTAAAAATCTTTAAAAATCTCAAAAAGTAAAAACTTAGCGCAAAGTGTTAATAATAAGTCATAAATTATGTATATAATTCAAAATATACATATTATTCAATCAAAATTTAAAACAAAATATACATTTTATTCAAACCTATTCAACAAATTTTTATTTTTATTTAAATAACATTTATACCAGAATTTCCACCAGTCCCAGTAGATCCAGTGGCCCCAGTCAATCCCCTCAAACCCGCTACCCCGGGGACCCCAATGCCTCCTGAAGATCCCGTCTGCCCAGCAGGCCCTATGCCCCCAGATGGCCCTGGTAGCCCTGGGCCCCCAACAGGCCCTGGCCCGCCGTTAGAACCCGTAGCGCCAGTTAACCCTGGAGGCCCTGCCGGCCCAGCAGGCCCAGGGGACCCAGCGGTGCCTTGAAGGCCAAGTGGCCCTGGTTGACCTGGGCTGCCTGCGGGGCCTGCGGGGCCCGGTTGGCCTGCGGGGCCTAGTGAGCCTACTGTGCCTGCAGGCCCAGGGGCGCCTGGTTGGCCGCTAGGTCCTTGTTAATAAATAAATGATGTTTACATGATGTAGATTAATCAGTCAATTAGTTAATAAATTCAGTCAATCAGTCAGTCAATTCATGTAATGTTCTTATCAATGAATAGATTAGAAAATTAGTTAAGCAATCAGTCAATCGATTATTGTGAAATGAATTAAATAATCAGTCAGTCAATCATGCAAGCAATCAGTCAATCAATTATTGTACTACTAATTAAGCAACCAGTCAACCAATAATGCAATCAGTCAATTAATCAATCAATAAATCTCAAAAAATCATTCATCAATAAATCAATCAATCACTAAATAAATCGTAGTGATAAATGTATTGTTAAATAAATTTAAAATAAAATTAGTTAAAATTACATTGAAAGTAAGAAATATTCTTAAAAAATAAAAATATAATAATTTTGTTTTACCATTAGGCCCTGCAGGCCCCGTTGGCCCACTGGGGCCAATTGACCCGGCATTTCCTGGGGCCCCTGGATTTCCCGCAGGCCCCACATTGCCCGCGGGACCTATTGACCCCGGTTGACCTGGAACCCCGGCTGCACCCGGTAACCCTGAAAAAAAACAATAATACAAGATCTTTGAATTGGGGGGGGGGGTACTCTAAAAGTTTGTAGGATAAAGTTTTGTAAATTTTAAGAAAACGAGTCATAAATAAGTTTCTTGAATATAATTGTAGGTAATTGAATATTTTTGTTACTATTTGTTACTATTTATTAATATTTGTTATCATTTGTTACTATTTGTTACTATTTGTTATCATTTGTTACTATTTATTACTATTTGTTACTATTTGTTATTATTCGGTACTATTTGTTACTATTCTTACTATTTTTCTATTTGTGTTGCGCTATTATATAAACAAAAATCGATACTATAATTATTGTTTTTCAAAAGATCAAGTTTCAAAAAGATCAAATATCATTTTATCAAATGCAATGATAAAATGATAAAAAAATTGTGTATGTCTAGAGCGTCCATTTAACACATTAAAAAAAAATTACTTTATATTAATATCTATATCAACATCCACATCTCATATAAAAAGGCTTACCTGACGGGCCAGGTGGCCCACTAGGCCCAGGCCCACCTATCTGCCCAGCTGCGCCCTGTAGCCCAGCAGCCCCTACCGGCCCAGCTGGTCCAGGCTGACCCGCATTGCCCGCAGGCCCTAATGGTCCACTAGGCCCCGGAGAGCCCGCTGGCCCAGGCTGTCCGGCTGGCCCTGGGTTTCCCAATGGGCCTGCTGGGCCGACAGAACCAGCCGGCCCACTGGGGCCGGCTGGGCCCGCTGGGCCGGGGAGGCCCGATGTCCCTGGTGGGCCAGGGGCCCCAGCTGTTCCAGGGGTTCCAGGGGAGCCTAAAAAAAATAAGCAGAATTTAAACACAAAAGTAAATGCGCCTTTATCAGGATTGGTTTGGCAGATATAATTATGTTAAAGTTATTAATTAATAAATTAAAATATATATTTAGATGAAGTTAAGATAATATTGGTAAGATATTCCTTATAATATTAAGAAATAATGATAAATGAATTAATTACAAGTTATAAATAGTTTAAAAATATGAACAGCAAACGATTTTAAACAATTCTATACTAATATCACTAATTAGGACTAGTAGTATAACTATTTATGGTTACTTTTATCATTTATGAAATTTAAAACATGAAATTCAGTAAAATGTAATGAATTAAGAAAAACAATATAAAAATTACCTGCATCCCCTTTCAATCCACTTGGACCAATCTGCCCGGCTGGCCCTGGGCTACCTATCGGGCCACTTGGGCCAGCTGGGCCACTTGGCCCAATAGCGCCTTGTGTTCCAGGCTGGCCCGCTGGGCCGGGTTGGCCCACTGGGCCGGGTTGACCTGGATTTCCATTTGGGCCTGAAAACAAATGAAAAAACCAACAAATTCTCAATATGAAGAGAATATAGAATAGAATACATTATTTTATCTCATCTAATAAATTACATAATTAATACAATACTTACTTACACAATTACATAATAAATTACATAATTTCATATAAATGTAACATTTCCTGTAAGTATTAATACCAAACAAATATTTATATATTTGTACATGCAGAGTTATTAGTCCCAGTACATTAAAACCGATTTTATTGATTTGAAAAATATTACAATTAATAT
>JAQIXG010005815.1:0-10000 GCA_034700105.1 Oconnorella tubifera
TATTGTCCTAGAACCTACAATAAGAGGTATATACTGTAGATTCACTAAAACTTCATTAAATCAACTTTTACTCAATGTACAGACTGTACATTCAGTAAAAGTTGATTTAATGAAGTTTTAGTGGCTTTTTGCAGACCAGCACACTTTCACTGTACAGTACAGTAAAAGTGTGCTGGTCTGCAAAAAAACACTAAAAATACTATCAAATTATCGACATAGATTATACAATCATTAAATAAACATAAAAAAGTGCAAAAACTAAAAAATCGACTAAGTATAGAAGCTATTTTGCTATCATTTCTCTATAAATCAAATAGACGAGTAAGTGCTCTTCTTACTTATCTTGTTCTAAACAGGGTCAGTTAATGAGAAAATTGGTTGTCAACCGTTTGGCAATAACTGTCACTCAAAAAATTTCTTTCGTCTAGCGACTTTAAAATCTAGGTTTTAACATTTTAAGGGTTTTATCCTTTTCAATGTATTAACAGTTTTTAGAATAAAATTAAATTTAAATATTAAGTTTGAAATTTAAATAATTATACTATAGTTGTAGTATTTTCAAAGCTACCCTGAACTTTTAAACAAATACCATAAACGGATTCTAGGTCGTTTGGTCAACGGACTGTTCGTCAAGGACTATTCTTACAACGGACGTTTCTTATAACCCATAACCCTATAAACCAAAACCAAACTCTACACCTTACATCAACCAAAGCTAATGAATAGTCCTTGACGAACAGTCCGCTGACGAAACGGCCGCATACCCCTCAGAGTCCTGCCCCGTGCCTGTGGGATAATCCTAACCTTAAACCTATCCCTAATAATACAGTTCTAACCCAAAGGTAGTGTTTTGAAACTACAGAATTAAGGTTATAATTAAACTAAGGTGTAAAGTAATGGTTGTGTTTAGGGTTAGAAGTAGGGCAAATTAATGAAATACAATTAACCAGTTAAAGTAATTATAATTAATTTAGGGGCGGGGTTAGTTAACATCAATACCTCTCCATAGAATATATGCAAATTGAATGCCGCATTTCAGTTAGAAAATACAATATGTGCCCGAAACACATTATTTATAAAACTGGCATTGCTTGTTAGGATTGAGAAGCAATCAAAAGTGACTTTTGTTCCTGATTCAACATCAAGACTTGTCGCGCTTTATTAATACAGGCAGTGAGGGGGATTAAAATGTAGATTCAGCAGAGGGGCCTCGTTTTAACAAGACCTGCCCATTGAAATCCATTTAACCCTTAAATTGGCAAGATATGATTGCAAACCCAAAAAAATATTTTATATATATTTATAATCAATTACGAATTATTAAACTTTATTTAATGTTATTAATATCACTCCTAATTAGTGTAAATATAAAAAACTTCTTTCGGTAAAGGAGTTAGAAAACATATAAACATTATAAGACTAAAAAATAAGTTTACATCTGCTGTCATTTATACTTTATTTATATTTTTGTCTACCGAATTTTGATTGCAATATTTGATTAAACTGTTCATTTAATTTTTGATGTTGATTGAACGTAACTGTTTCCATACAAATCTTATTTGTGGAAATAAAATCTATGACGATTTTTTATGATTTATATTATATTTATATCTTATTTATATATTAGTCATCTTGATAATACTATAAAGGATAAATTTAACGGTATAGATACGAGGAATAGGCACGACAATACACAAGATAACTCTATAGCCTCAATTCTGATCATAATCTCAGCCCTCGAAATAATTCTAAAGAGGCGGGGCTTGTTAAAAAAACTTGCCTCTCTGAAGACGTTATGAAAGAAACAACATAATTTCACGCAATGTGTATAAGAGCATATAACATTATAACGTGAAAGTCAACCGGAAACTTAAGTACGTCTGGGATGACGTAAGTCGGAAATACCGGAACTCAGTTACGTCTGAAATGACGTATCGAACCTTGCTAAGGATGCAGCAAGTTACAGATATTTGGTTAGAATCTAATACGCTTCATGTAGTTTCTGCTTCATGCTATCTAACCACTCCACCACTTCCAAAAAAGATTTTATTATATTAACTTACAAATATTTTATTTTCCACTTTTCTAATTCTTTCATTTTCTTTTTTACAAATCTATTTTCTTCTCTCACTTGATAGACGTTAAGGCCACAAGGCCAAGCACGTTTCAGCAAGCCTTACGTGTTGCGGACGACGGTTCGCGTACATTAGACGCCGCGTCGCGTCGACGCAACAGACCCTTGCGTCAACGTCTACTTAAGCACGTTCTTCCATGCATTGAACACGAGTCTTTGTTGTTTGAAGGCAATGAGGCTTATCGTGGGTACTTCTATAGTAGTGGATGCTGCAAGGTTATAATAGAGATTTTATTCGAGGTACTAAAACGCGGCGGACCCTGAAAGCGTTCGCAAATGGATTGGCTTGTTTATTATTGACGTCCGAAAAAGGTTTTTGGAATTTAAAAGTGTTTTATTGAAGAAAAAAAATGTTCTAGAATTTGTTAAGTTTATAGTTTATAAACTATATTAGAATTTATATTGATTAGAAAGAAACAATAAGCAATTGACACGGATAATATATAGAACTAGAATTAATAAAGGACTATAAGTAGATAATGTATTATAGGATTGGTAGTGATTTCATTGAATAACTTGTCATACGTCCTGAGATTTAATTGTAACCTTTGACGTTAAAGTTAACTTTGTGGATATATTAATTAATAATATCTATCAATTTTAACCAAAGGTAAGTAATATTATTTCTGTTTCATAAATACGCCTATGTTACATTACATTTAGTATAATGTTATGTCGCATATTTGAGATAGGATCAATAGAGTCTGTTTATATTTGTGTATTAAATATAATTAAGCTTAATTTCATTAGAATTGGTACTATTTGATTAATTACAGCTGTGCACGAACAGTGTCCTATAAAAACGCCAATATACATTGTATGTATATATACATACATGCAGTGTATAGCCTACACTGAACTTCTATAGACGTATGTATATTAGCAGTAACATCTAGGTATATTGACGACAATATATAATAGATTAAACTATAGTTATAATATAAAATATAATATTAATTATTAAAACTAAACAGCTAATTTAACTTATACAATCATTTTTTCATATGTAATTGGCATAAATCTAGTTTTAACAGTTATTAAATTTTATGCTGTAACTAGTTGAATTTGTATAAAAAATTCAAAATAGTGCTATATATTACAAACAATAGTAACCGTGTAGTTTGCCTAAAATTAATTGTTAACATGCAGTTACTGAATTAATTTTATTACATTAAACTCAATAATATATTTTTAATACACGACATTTTCATTCAATTAACCATTCTTTATAAACTGAGATTTAAATTTTTTCACATTATTTTGCTTTTATCGATTTCAAATTTTTATACAATTTACGTACATTTTATTGAAAATTCACTAATTTTATCAATTTAAATTAACATAATTCTTTATATCTTTCTAACGCTCGTAAATTATTCTCGTCAAAGAAATAATTTTCTACAATATTCCTGCTAATAATAATCATATTTATTCTAAAATATTACAGTAAATAATGTGTCGATAATATTTTCACAAAATACATATAAAAATGATAGACACCTTTTTCACATGGACAAAACTATGCGATATGCATCTAAATTAATCGCTTTATTTGGTTCATGTAAACTGTCATCGAATGTTTGCCAATGTTTTTCCTTAAAACGACTGCAACTCTCTCATTATTTGATCCTGTCACGTATACAGAGCGACGCTGGGTATCTTGCGGATTAGTGCCATTAGAAAATTTACTGCGAAAGGAGACTAGTTTTACAGCAAAAAATAAAACTTTAATTCGAGTTAATTTAATTGCTAAGAAAATTGTAAATTGTGATCATTCTATAGTATTCATTGCAATGCTTACTTTAGCGAATACAATTTATGAATTCCAATTATAAAATTATATATAAACTAATTATTAGGCAACTTTTCTAGTATGTAAAATAATATTATCATTATGTAAGTTTTCATATGTTTAAAACTGTAAAATGTGTAAAATAATATAATTTTGTTAATTTTACACAATAAAATAATTCAATTTATTTGCACATTATTTTGTGATGAATTACGCACCAATGTCTATTATTTACTGAAAATGAAAACCAATTAATTAATTAAAAGCGAAACACAATAATATAAGCAACATATTTGACTGTAGTCGCTTGAATGCTGCGTTAATAAGCAGATAATTAATCCCAGATAATATATCAACATCATCAGTCATCAGATTGCTATTCAAGGAGTCGAAAAATCTGATAAAATCCCGCTCCCTTTTCTTCACAGACCATTAATACAACCCATCCCCCCACCCCCATCCACAAGTCTAATCTACAACTAAAAAATGAACCATTATTTTTAGCATCGTTTGAGATTATTGATTGTGAAGCACCTGGTGCGTAGAGATTAAGTTTATTTTGCGGTAGGATGGAACTAGATAGAAAGCTGGCGCATTAGTAATAGGATTTGAAGGATTGTCCTAAAGAAGATTGATCGTCAAGACTGAATGGTTGATTATTAATTAATGAGTCCTGATGTGATTTTAATAAAATTCGCCTCTTTTGTGAAGATAACATTATTTGATGACAGTATATGTTTTACAATGTTATAACGATCAAACTCTTATTATTTCTATTGAAAATATAAACCATTTAATATATTATATATCCAGCATTATTTGGAATATATATATAAAATAATGCAAAATTATGTACCGCAAGCAGGGACGTTGTTGGAAGGGTGGGAGGAAGGACAAAAGGGGATTTGAATCCCTCAAATATTAAAAAATTACGTATATGACACTGTAATGCAGTTTCACAAGATACGGACATTTTTTATTTTTTTATATTTTTTCAACCGAATTTTATTTGCAATACTTGCGAAACTATCATTACTTGAAATAAAATTTCACTTTCGTGTAAGGCATTCGATGGAAAGCTCATGTTTTGTTTACAGCTTATGTGAATAATTATAAGTTCCATATATGCCGTTTCACATATTGTTAATACTGTTGTTAATACAAAAACTGCTTCTCATACTACCATTGTATAACAATGACTCCTATGATCCTTAGCCTATTAAAGTGTAAATTAAAAAGTCTGAATAAATTCAAATTCAAGTAGTCTTTCTAGTTGTATATCTTTCCATGCTTATTATTATTTATCAAACATTGATCAATTTGCTGATTAATTAAATTTTGATAACGTTCAACAAAAAGATGACTGTAAACCCCGTAGCTAGCGGCTAAATACTGTAATTAATCATTTTAACCATTAAGAACCCAGATAAATAATAAAGTCGCTTTTCTATTACTTGTATACTTTGATTTTGTCATTAATCAACTCGTCTCAAATGACAGCATCAATAGACTTGGAGTCACTGAATCGATTAACAATCTTAAGATCATATATCATAGCTCTCCTGATGAACTGTAACTTTTTTTGTAATTGAAAATGTTTTTTCAGAGTTTCTATGTTTTTTTTTTAAGAATTCAGTGTTGAAATTTGTAATATTGGTATTTTATTTATTATTACTATTATATTATAAAAAAATTTAATAATGGCATTTTATTATTATTATTTAATATTAGTATTTTATTTTCATTACTGAATTTTTATAAGTTTATATGCAAGATATACGATAGGTATACAGTACATATTTCGCTTATCATTTTTGAAAAAATGCTCATAATAATTTTATAATAAGTCATGTTTTGTACAATAACATTAAAAAATAATGTGTTACAGCATTCTGTTTTGTATATAGATATATATATTTTATGGATTCTCTGATTGACATTATATTATAATTCAAACAGACTTTATTATGTAAACGTTACACGCTTATAATTAATTATGACTGTAAAATTCATATTTATTTAGTAACTTCAAATGCACCTCTAAAATTATCCATCCACTTAAAATAATCTTAAAACATTGCTACTCATCATTTCAATCAATCATTCAATTTCTTTCCCTATTCGAAGAAATTCCAAATTAGTCTCCAATAAAACATATTCAAAGTCGCGCGAACCGGATACTTTTGCAACGCCGAGCCGCGTTTTATTCATTCCCTGTTCGTCCCTTGCCGACAAGTAATCACCGGTAGATTACGGGTCTCAGTTGACGGGTCTTTTACGGATCATGATCAATGACTGGTCGGGGGAGGCCCCGATGAAGCAATAACCTGTTGCCGTGAACGCTGGATGGATGGGTTGTTAGCATGTGGCACGTTGGGACTGCATAAAATGCGACGCGAATGATGTATTTGCAAACAACTGAGATAATGCTGGAAGTAAATATATTGAAAGTCGAGTTATTTTGTCGCATTATTTTGTTGTATAAGGCAGAATAGTGTGTTTAGATTATATTGTGATTATTAATTTCACTAACATAAAGTTAACACTATATACGAATTGATAGTTTAATTAAATTTTAACAAATTAATAGAAATTAATTTATATATTAGTATGTAAATAATGATTAAACTATGTCTGTTTATAAAGTATTTATGTTTGCGTGAATTTTAAGAAAAATACGTATATAGAAATAAGAATTCAATACCACAGGCAACCTCTGATTTATGCCTTTTTATTCTATCATGAAATACTCCTGATGTCTACTTCTATTGTGCCCTTTTTGGACTTAATTTATATAGATCGACGGCACTTTATGCCGTGAAAATTTTATGACTTTCGCTCTAACGAGGTCAAACGGCTTGAATAATGTGTTGACAGCTGATCTATTGGTCGCTGTATAAAATATGGCGTAATGATTACTGGGACGTCTGGGGTTAATAATATGCTGTATGAGTTTTTCTAAAACATTATTAGCATCAGATTTTAGATTTAAGAATATAGTGTGACTTTCTCTTCATTTGTTATCAATCTATTTTCAAACCTTTAACATAAAATGTGTTTTTAGAACTTTAAATAGAAATGTAAACATCAAAAGAACAATGATTCTGAACAACTTTTTATTCACAAGTCGGATCAAAAAACTAGATCGATTTTGCAGTATATACCAAAGAGCAAGAGTGCAATTTTATTCCCGCTAGAAAATTTTAAAGTATTTCACGAGTTTATTTCATGAAATTGTTGCTAAATAATATAATAGGCCTATCATATTTTTTATTTCAGTTTTTCCACCAAACAAATTAAATCAAAAGTTTATAATTATTTAAATGCCTTTTTGAGGGTCACTCTCTATTTTAAATAATATAAAGGTTTTATTTGCAATGCTTTTTTGATGATTTACAATTAGAATCAAAATATTAACATAATAATGATAGAAAAGAATATTTATTGAATCACTTCAGCGAATTATTAATGATTTAGTTGAGACCAGCTGCGATTGAATATACTATAGGCAAACTATATAAAATTGAATAATATTACGATAATTTAATATTGATTAATACTGTTAAAATAGCACCTTTTCAAACGTGCGTAGTGGGGTGGGGGGGTAGGGTGGGGGAGGGATTCAATTCTCCGCCCCCTCTCAACGAGGTAAAAACATTCCCTTGTCATTTCAGAAAACTATTAATTAAATTTTTGTGTTAATTAATAGGACTACATTTAATTTATAGTGAGAACAAATGCATTAGTTTGAAAATGTCGCAATTTGTGTGCTAACATACACGTGGTCTTCTATTATAATTATTGCATATATACGCTTATTTGTATTTATTTCTTTTATATACGCTTGCTTGTATAAGTTTATATGGTTGTATATACGCTTGTATATGCGCTTAGTTGTATATATGCATACTTGTATATACGTTCACGTCTATTGCACTGAAATTGCTACAATGAATATATGACGTTAAAACGCGTTTCAGAAACTGCTGACACTAATTGAAAATACATCGGGTCGCTGTTTATTTTTAATGTGGCTATTTTTAGCTATAATGCGGCTAAATATAGCTCACTATATCTCTAACTTGCTGCACCCTTTAGTAAGACGCTTAAAATGACATCTAAGTCTGAGACATTGTTCATATAATATTGCAATCCAGAAGTAAAACTTTATTTAATTTTTCGAAATAACGTAATTATAATATATATATTTATAAAACTGTTTCTTTTTGCTTAAGTTAATGAATTAGTAAGATGGATCCTGACTCAAAACCAGGAATACCTGGTTTAAACCCCAGCATTAATGCGCTATTTCCAAACTTACTGCCCCCTTTAGCAATTTTGTAACTGCAATTTGCTTCTACGAGATTTTGAAAAAGAAAAATTAACGCGCGACAGCAAGTGTTTGTATTTTCAAATCTTGTTTGAGATCGTTTTAGTCGAAAATACATCAATTAATTGAGTATTGCAAGTTATTGTTCGCATTTTGGACGTGTGAACGAAAAGCGAAAAGAGAAATAATTATCCGTATAATATACAATACGAAATATAAAACATAGTAAATACATAGTATTTCAAAAAATATATAGTATTTCAAAATACAATAGTATTTGATTTTCGTGTTTATCTTAAACAATACTATTTTAATATACTTATGCATTTGATTACAAAACGTATTGAGTAGCTGCACATTGTTACATTATACAACAATCAAATACAATTGTATTTTTAAAAATGTACTGTTTTTAGACATTGGCCTACAAGACAATCAAATACTATGAAAATGTAATTTATTTAGAGCGTTACAATGAAATCCCATTGTAGTTAAAACAGTATTTTAACAGTATTTTGACATATAAACTTAGAAACAACAATAAAATTGTATTTTAAAACAACATTGGTATTTTTACATATACAGTAACACAATGAAAGAAATCACAAACAAATATTTAAAATAAATACAGTATTTGAATGTAGTATTTTTATTTCAGTATTTTAAATAATAATATTTTGACATGTATAAATGACGCTTAATTTATTTGTTAAAATATTGAATTTTTGCATGTAACAGTTATAGAATATTGTATTTAGTAGTAATACTGTATTTAAACATTTTTAACAATAAATTTATCGCAATTTTAAAAAAGGTATTTTAACAGTTTATAACAAACAAACACGAAACTGTATGAAACTATATTTAGAAAAAGATATTTTCCATTATTAAAATTAAGATTATTCTGATTTATATTTTAGAATTAGACGATGAGATGCTATTAATGAATTCAATAAATATTAACTTAAAGGCAGGGACGTGTTAAGAATCAGCCCTCGCTGTAAACACTTGTTGCAATCTTTTACTGTATGAATATGTAGACACACGGACTAATTTCCAACGCGTAATACTATCACAAAGTAGGCGGTAAAACGTCTAAACTGGCGGATGAATATAAGATTTTGTGAAATTATTTACCAGCTTTTTACTGTATTAAATCTGCATATTAAAAAAGTTGCTTATATGATTTTTTATTTTTTGACAGGGGGGTACTAGATCCATTAAAATAAATCTTAAATTTACTGTCCCAGACACATGTTATTAGTATTTTTTTGTTTTGTTTCTGATTTAGTTGCTTCTTTGTTTCAATGGAGAGTTCAGTTAAGTCACTATATTTAAAATCTCGAAATTCTCTACTTATAATTTTGGCAGCACTTTGGAACTTTATAATTTGCACGGGTAAACGAAATTTCTTAACCTTATTTGTGTTTTTAATTATTTAGTAGTTTATATTTAATTCAATCATTTAAATCTTAATATTGAAGTAACTTCTAATGCTTTTAAGTGTTGATCAGACGCACTAGTCATTTCAGTGATAGAGTACAATGCGTTTGTTTCATATAGACCTTCATGTACTTTATGTAAACGTATTATTCTCTAAATTTGCTCTGAATAAAATTGAAATATAAAGTAACATTATTATTTTAATTGCAACAACTTTAGTAGTTGTAATTTAATTGTTTTTTAAGGCGATTTTTACGTCCTATCTCGAAATCAAAATGCCTATCTTGACGTGAATGATTCA
>JAQIXG010005816.1:0-11035 GCA_034700105.1 Oconnorella tubifera
TTCAATAACTTTTGATATCAGCTTTCCCTTGGGATCAGCAACCTTTGAACCCCATAATGGATTTTTTGCATTAAAATCGCCAACTAAAATAACTTTACTGCGATAGTTTGTAATAAAATTAAAATCACTTTCAACACACTTAACATTAGGAGGTAAATATATAGAGAACAGATTGAATGGCTGATCTGCAGGGTTAATGCGAAATTCTACACCAACAATTTCTATTTCTTGGTTAGACCGTTGCGTAATATCAATTATTTTATAAAATATATCGTTGCTAATAAATATAGCAACCCCGCCTCCTTTTTTATCGCATCGAAAGTATTGAACAGTTGAATAACCAGAAATATTGAACAAATTCCCATCCCTAGAATGAGTTTCTTGAATACATATAAAACAGGATTTAACTTTACATAATTCTAAATATCGGATTAATTCATGGGAATGCGGATCAAGGTCCTCAGCATTCCAATTTATTATTGAGAATGAATTCATTTCTCAATATAATGATCAATATGTTGATCAACATTTTGATCTTTTCCGAGTAGAATGCCAATTTTTGTTAGCAATTCTGGTTTTTTATTTAAAAGATTATGGATTTTAACTATATAATCAAGAATTTCATTTAATTCTTGTTCATCATCAACTTCATTAATTATTTCAAGATTTGTAACAGGTAAATTATCTTTTTTATTAGTCTGGTTTGGAGTAGAACAGGTGATCTCCAAAATACGGCCATTTAAATTACTAGAATTAGTTGGCATCATTTGTTCATCAGCTTGTGGATTGTTAACTTGCTGGGATAGCTTTTTATTGGCCATCATTTTAAAACTAAGACTTTTAGCTGCTGCTTTTGGTTCATTGGTTTTATATACATTTGATGTGTTTGAAATAGGTTCATATAAAATGCCAATTTGTGGAAAATCCACGTTAGTGTCCCTATTTTCATCAAAGGATGATATGTTAGATTTGAACTGAACCCTTTCGTTATACTTTTGGGCTGCAGCAGCATAGCTCATTTTTCCTATGATTTTAAGTTCAACTATATTCTTCGCTTTTAAGAAAGCAGGGCATCCTTTATAAGCTGCAGAGTGAGCACCAAGACAATTTATACATTTTAAATTCTGAGTTTCTGGATTACTATCATAAGTATTAGGACAATTTTGAAATGAGTGCTTGTCGACTGGTGCGGGGGTGTAGAGGCACGACCTCCTCGTGGTCATCCCTGGGCAACGTCTTGAATTTTTTCAAGGAAATATTCAAGGCGGCTAGCAGTGCCTCAGTTTTGTTGTGTTCTGTTATTTTGTTGCAATTCTTGATTAATTCAATTCTAGATATAGGTTTAGGTAAACTTAAAGAAGAAAACTTGTGATTTTAATTAACCCAGCATGTTCTTTGATTATAATTAATTTATGTTTTTTATTGTTTAATTCCTTGTATACTGTAAAAATTGAAATGCTTTGTACAATTTATTCTATCATACCTGGTATGATTTTTAGCAAATATTGATTTTCTGCTGTATCTATTTTATGTATTATCTAGTTTATTTTATTTGTATATTTTTAAACTTTAATTTCTGGCACTAAATAGCCTTCTTGTGCAATTAAGCAAAAAACAAACAAACAAACATAGTGTGATTGAATATTGATATTGTTTAAGTTTTCCACGAAAACTTAAACAATAATTGAAACGCAGAAATAGCTCAATAAATTTCAAATTGATTCGCTTCTTTTTATTACTTCAATTTACCAATTGAAGACATATTAATAATCTGTAGTTCTATCTCTTGTCATTTTGACTTTTGTTTATATTGAAACATAATAAAATCAAATATTTACTTGTTGTGCCTCGAGTTTTTATCTTTAATAAACTTTAGTAGAATTAATAAAATTAAGAAAACCAATGAAGTCAACGAAAATTTAAAAACAATATAATAAACTGAGATCATAAAATGCACAATATTCGAAAGGTTAAATTTTGTTGTAGATAAAAATTCAGCTGTATAGAATGTCACTTTGCTAATAATGGGTGCAACAAATTAAATTAGACTTTTAAAGAATGCTTGTAATGTGCTAGAAAGAAACTTGGTTTTAGAAAAAAACTTGGCTCAAGATAATTGTTTTTATATATATTTATGAATATTATTTCAGTTGTAAAATAATATATGTAGTTATTATAAGTTTACTATTAGCTATATAGTTATGAATTGTACGCCTTTTATAGCCTAGTATTAGTGGTCTTTAAGTTAAACAAGAATTATATTTTTAATTTCATAGTAATTTGTTAGAAATGACATACATCAAATAAGATTATAAATTACACTGAATGAGAAATGTATTGTATTGCTGAATGAGAAATAACAACAAGAATCACATAATTTTTTATTTACAAATTCAATTTATTTTTGATTTAAATCCACAAAATATAGCACCCATAGTATATCATTTTATACAAGCTTGGTGACTAGTTATAAAGCAGTTATCAATATTAACCAGGAAATATTTTATAAATAGACTTTCAAAACTTGAGAACATAGTCAAACTGATGAACACAAAAAACCTTGCGCGCTGTTAGAGTTTATAAGCGGATTACTTCCATTTTTCAATTTATTGATATACAACAAAATAGACAATTTTCACTAATTAGACTCAAAAAAACTTTCAATTTAAAGCAATAAAAAATAAGATCAAGATTAAGAAAACTAAAATTAAGATCTTTATAAATGCGGACAATAAACTTATATTTATTTAACGCTTCTTTATAATGTCAACTCTGCATTTTGATAAAAGTTTCAGATTTCTTATGATCTATTCCACTTACTCCAAACTTAAATTTTCCCTAAGATCAATATGAACAATCTCAATTTGCATTATTATACTTAACTGAATTTTTTCAGAGACTTATTAGATCTTTCATCTCTGGTCAATATTACCGCGGACTAGAACCTAGGAAAGATTCACTGCTTGATATCCTGAAAGAAACAGGCCAAGAGATGTCACCACCAGTACGAGGTGTCTCATCTCCATCTGTGATTAAAAAGTTTGGATGCTGTTCGGTAAATCTACGAAGCAAGTCTGCCGTGATTGGCTCAGCCGAAAGCAGTTCTTCCACGGCAGCCAATGTCTGCTCTTTATCCTGTTTGAAATATAGAGAAACTTGTAGATATTAATAAGATGCAGAATTGTAACTGTAGTTTACGTAATAATTTTAACTGATAAGTTTAACTAACAATTTTATTCATAAGTTGGATTAAAATAGTAAGGAACGGTCAGTAAACATGTGCGATAAAAAAGTTATCATTGTATTGCAGCAACAAACTGATGTAATTGCATATTTTTGCTAAAATGTTCAAGAGATCAAGTCACTTAGTGTTAATTGTGTACTCAAGAATTTACACTAAACATAAATGAATTACATAATATTCAATACCACAGGATTAGATTCAATATAAACAAATCGAAGATTTTTGAGTTTTTAAGGATTATGAGTACGTATAATCCCTTGAACAAAAATAAATAACATTCACTAAATTCACTACTAACCTTAAGGGTTCGCTGTAAGGAAACAATTTTACGACATCTGGCTCTGTCCGTGTCTATACACGATACTGCGCGTAATGTTTCATTGCGATATAAAGTTGATCTTTTTTCTTTTGTACTGGTTCCATTTATATCCAAGTCAGCATGCAGTAGACCCAAATATAAGTCAGTTACATCTGTGTTATGATAATAATGTGTTACAATAATAATCTTAATGGTACATATTATGGTAAGTTGTATTATTATGTGCCAAAACAATGCTTCTATAATTACTAGTAAAAACTGGTTGAGTTTAAACCTGACAATCAGTTAATTGTAGAAAAAAAGATGACAATGAAGAAAAGAAGAGTCTTATATTCAGCTTGGCTGAATATAAGACTATTAGAACAATGTCAACGTTATATAGCTTAATAAAATATTAAATTGTTAAAAAACTAAAACTAAAAACTCAACTAATCACTCGATATATCACTAGATTTATTCTGTAAGAAATAAATTCTTGTATATATAAACATCAAAAAATGAATTGTCAAAAAATAACTTTCTTGTCAATATGCTACAGAGAAGAAATCTTAAAAAATGTCATTACTATAATAATACCTTCTCTGCTGTGACTAATGGTAGCGCTGTGTAGTGATCTGCATGAAGACGAGGGACTATTTTGTGTCGACGCCTGACGACTGTCTAAACTCTCCTCATCACTCTCTGTTTCGTATCCCTCCGCGTGAACGTCTATCAAAACAACACGGAATAATTAGAAAAGAAATAAATGATAAAAGAAATAATGTAAATAAAACCAGAATTTTGCATTTTATACATTGGCAAGGGGATTAATCAATGGTAAGTATAGATTGCTAATGATATTTTTTTCTGAACAATTAAGATAAGTATATTTTTACAACATATTATCGTCGTCTCAGTTTTAATAAAGAAATAAAATTTGATGTATTTAAGTCGGAAAGGATTTGTACAAACTCACTCAAGTGATTTCTATCAGCATAACTCGACAAATTCAGATCTGCAGGATCAAGATCAAGTAAAGTTGCTAGAGCCATCTTATTCATCCACCTACATGTATTAAAGTTGCATCTTATTTTTCATATTCAGTCAAAATTTAGAATAGATTATACCTATGTTCTATACCATATTCAATCTAAAGTACAGTGATTAGAACTTGAGAATTAGAATTTTAATTTGAATTAGAATTTAATAACTAATAAAAATAATCTCTGATTATAATAATGTCTGATTTTTAAATGTTTGAACGTTTCTCAACCTTTTTATTTGCTGTTATGTTGTATAACAATTATTATTATTGTTTATTGCTACGTATTACTGTATATTGCACTGATGTATATTGCACTTCTTTATATTGCATCCCTAAGTAAACTATTATATGAACTTTTTAAATAAATTTAATTTAAATATGTTTGACAAATGTTGACAAACAATTTTGATGGCATAAAAATAATTATAGTTCCAATAGAAATTCTTTTTGAAATGCAAAGGTAATTCATTAAAAGTTTCTATGTAACAAAATAGATATTATGATGAATATTAACTTCAACTTTTCGATCTGTAACTTGCAAAAGATAAGATCTTCTTTCAGTTACTTACTTAGCCATATCTTCTTGTCTTTCTGATGCAAAGTAGAAAGTTGTTCCAGTATGATGAACCTTAAATGCGCTGAAAAATATAGGCAAGTTCTGATATTAATGACCTTTTTTCATACATAAAAATTATACTACTAAACTCTCTAGCGTATTGAAAAACATGTATATAGTACTAAGTTCAAAAACAAAATATTAAAGCATTATAATATTATGTAAAATATCCATAATATCAAAATATGCTCAGAGATGCTAGTAAAACTTACAATTGTTTTGTCTTAACCTCTGATGCAGGAGAAACTCTGAATCCAGGCAGATAGACCATACCATGAGCTGTTTTTTCCTAATCAGATAAAAAAATTAAAAAATGTATATCATTAAATAAAACAAAATGTAACTTTGATAAATGTACTATATTTAGACTAGCTTTGCACACAATAACTCTTAAATGCACTAATTGTGAAAAAGTAAAATTCATTCGTATATTTTAATTAATTAAAGCAAAACTGAAAATTAAATCAATCCATGAATATCATTTACATCTTGCCCATTAAAGCAGTATAATTTTTTTGTGTGAAGAATCACCCAACACATCATCCATTTTTTACGCCCTAGTCCAGCCTTCTCTGTTTTCTTCCATAGCCACCCCTCGCAGTCCCCACCCCCTAAATCCTGACAAGAAACCCGCCGACTTGCAGCTATAATAAAAATATATATAAAACTTTAACTCAAATTCTTAATAAAATAAATTCTTAAGTTCTTAAATATATCAAAGATAAAATGTTCGCTTAAGTTTTGGTCTACCGGGATTCAACATCCTTGAACAAAAGCCAAGACAAATTTCAACCCTTAATACAATTATGGTCTCTTTAATTTGTATCAAAATATCACAGGGGGCTCTGAGCTAACTCTCTCCCCCCCAACCTTCTCTATACATATTTACTAAAATATAGAGTTTAAAACACCTAGTAAAACTTGATGTTTGATGCACAGACTATATACATAGGCTAGAAAAGTCAAAATCATTATAATTTATAAAGCTATTCAAACAGCATGCTTACATTCTTTTCGTTTTGTAATTCTTCTTCTAGAAAACCAACTCGAAGTCTGTTATAATATGAATAACACAATATATTTATACAGTGAACATTTATTTATCTTGATATGTAGGCCTCAATTTATTTGATCTTATATTGATTGAATGTAAATCTGACAAAAATTTTAAATTGCCTATGCAGACGATTGCAATTTTTTGTATTAATATCAAACGTGACCACATATATGATACTTGATAATATACATGTATATTAATAATGAAATAACAGAGCAAGTAGTGTATCAATCAATGTAGTCAATCAGTGTAGTCATTGACAAATTACGGAGATGAACACAATGATCAGTTTCTCCATATTATTTTTTTTTAATTATATATCAACGCTTCAAATAGTGACAAAAATTGACATTAGAAGCTATGTCCCTTACCAAACGGTATGAACAAATTGCAAAATGTTATAATAATTAAAGAATAGAAAATAACATCGGATGCTTACGAAAGTTGATTGATAATTTTTTGTCATTAACATAAATTTGTTTTCTAGATCCGAGTTCAAGTTGAATTAAATAGTATTGTATTATAAATACAAGCTTTTGTCCTTACTTAATTACTTGTTATAAGGTATATTTATATAAATGTACAAACTTTGCCACCAGATGGCGTCTCACACCCTCCATCTAAAAAACCGTGAGGACTCAAGCTGAAATAAGCAAGCAAATAAGCTTCTTGAAAATACTTCAAAGAATTTATTGATTATTATTTGAAACTATTAATTTATAATTTATAAGGTATAATGGATAAAAAATTAGACCTAATTTTGTTGGTTCAATGAGTTGGACAGTGAGAATTTTATATCCATTTTTTTAGATTTTTTTACTTTTAACCTAAAAAGGAAGTAAAATAATACTTTTATTACATTAATGTATTCGAAATTCAGGATAAATAACAAAAAAGGAAGCCAGTATCTTTTTGCTGATTTTCTTCGATCCCCCATTAAAATAAATGCCGGTTACGCCTCAGCAAATCACAGTCTAAGGTGTAAATTCTTTTCATGAATCGAGTTCATTATGTAGCATTAAATGCAATACCCTTTCTGCAGCTAAATATGCAAATTTTATAAAAATTTATTGTAGTTTATTATAAATATGACACTTTGTCTCAAAACAATACTTACATTTCAGAATCTGATGAACTCATGCTGGTTTGCTTACTCTGTAAATCAACAGAAAATTATTCTCATTAAAATAAACAAGAGTCTAAAATAAAATTTAGTTACCAGTCATAATTAACTTTTATGCAACTTTACTTACACTAAAGCATGTACATATTTTGGATTAAAATTTATATAGAATATTGTAATCAAAGAAAGTAATACTTCTAATAACAGTAAAAATATAATAATAAAACTATAATCAAAGAAGATCTTTACTGTGATCATCATCTTTTAGTAAATTTTGAACAGTTTCATAGACTAGAAGAAATTAATATTTGTCGTATGCTTATGTAATATTTGTCTTTGTAAAGAAATCACAAAGAACTATTATAAGCAAATCAAACTAAACCCACCAAACCCTTTCTGACTTTATGTGACCTGTGAGAGCCGGAACTCTTGGTTGGAGAAAGCCGGTTAAGTTCATCATCGGATACTGCTTCCCTTCGATTTAATTCCTTTTCCCCTCCCCTCCTTCTTTCTATCCCATCAGGTGAGGTAATCCTTAAGGATCGATACACAGGAGCAACTATAACCTTGAGTTCAGATCTAAACGATGGTGGCCGTCGCATTATGGGGGTCGGGGTTGAACACGTCACTTTGCATTCAATGTGGATGCCTCCATAACTACTGTTATAGTTGTTACCTGTTTACACAAAACAGTACCGTAATTGTAAATTTCAAATATAATTTAAAAAAATCAAATATCCTATGTAGACGATTGATTTTTTGGTATTAGTTTCAAATGCACCACATTTGTGATACTTGATACTATACATGTATACTATAGATTATAATGATGAAATAACTGAGCAAGTCAATCAGTGTGATCATTGGCAGATTAGGGAGAGGACCAGATTAGGGAGAGGACCAAAATGATCAGCTTTAATCTTTGATGTCTAAATGATTATCATTCAACTAATTCTTGAAAAATCAACTGCAATCAATATCATAGTCATAACCAGCTGACAGAAAGTGCCAAAAGTGGAAATTGATTCCAAACAACAAAGATCAGATGACAAAAATCTCTTTTCTAATAAGAATCTAGAATCGACTCTAAAACAAGATCACCATGGGTTAATTTCATTTCGGAGATTTTTATTCTTTCAAGCAATTTCAATGTCATTTATAAAAAAATTATAAGACATGATATTATGTGTGGCAGAGTACCTGTAATCGGCTGTGATGTCAGATTTGGAGCAGTCATGATTGGACTCTTCTTTAATTAAAAATATCCTTTTTAGTTTAGAAATCAATCAGCTATCTAATTTAAATGTTGCGTAGATATCATAATTATGACAAACTTCACAAGTTTAAATACAAGTTTAAATACAAGTTTAAATACAAGTTTAAATACTACAAACTGTACGATAATACTAGAAATCTGCAAGTAAAATAAAACCTAATGTGTTCAACCATATCACCCACTTAAATAATTTTCTTATCTGTTATTAGCCTTCATTGGTAACATGTTTTATGATCGCTCTAGCAATAGTAGTAATAGATTAAGGCTCAACAGCTGTAATTAAAACATCCACGATCAATATTTAGTCAGTGCTTTAAATTATTGAACTTATTTAACTATTTAAACGTCGCTTATGTTACATAACACTGGATTCCTACATAAGTTATGTAGGAATCCAGTGTTTTGCACGAAAAGATAAAGCATGCATTGCAATCAGCGAATGATCGACAAACTTAAATTTACTCTTGCACTATATAGTATATGCTATATACAGTAGTTTAGGTTGCAAGTATAGCATATAAGCTTATTATACGGTATTTAATATATTCTATATTCATAATTATTGCAAGGATTGCAATAATATCAAAATCATTCGATTCTACTGCAGTATACTCCATAGCTGATAAATCTTGATCTTATGAATATAATCATATATATCATATTGTTCTAATTGCCTATAATAGTCTGGACACTATGTACTTATGTAAGTCTCCGACTCTCTCTTATTATTTATTAATATCAGCTTAAAACATTTGTTTGCTATGGCCACAATAGCCTACTACAGTAAATTAATGATTACTTTCAGCTCGTGAGCAACATACATTTGTCTAAGCCAACAAGCAAATAGCATATAGCATGTGTCACATTGTGAGAATAAGTGTGATTACGGGGGATAGAGCCCTCGGATATTAAGAAAACAATCCGAGTAAAATGTAATAAGTTAAAGAATTTGTGATTTTTATACATTTTTCCGCCGGCCACCTCTGAATTGTTGTCCCCCCTTGAAAACTGTAATATTTCCCAACTAGAGAAAAGTGTCGATGAATGATTGATAATAATCGTTGACACATGTATCGTCAGACCAATTACAGAAAGTTAGAAGTATAATTTGGAGAGTATTTAATATTCGAGGTTCTTGATACAAAAAACACCAGTCATGACATAAATGTATTTTACTACATAAGTAATTCTGTAGTGAATAATATATGGATCCACCTAAGCATTATATCCCATTAGGATATCAAGATATGAAATAAAATGGCATATCAAAGGAGCGGAAAATATGATTAGACATTACATAATCGGTAATATCGATGATAGCAATGCGGTAACTTTTCTACAAAAAGAGATTTTAAAAAGGCTATCAGTATTAAATTTTATTGTCGAGTGTTACCTGTGATCGAAGATAATCTTCTCTACGTCAATCATTAAACCCCAAATTTGATCAGTGAGCAACATACTGTTAGCTTCATTCATTTAGGTGTTGAAATATCAAAAGCGTGTTCAAATATTAACAAATCTAGGGGGATGTGTTTGCTCCAACATACTCTTCAATGACTCTTTTGTAATGTTTGCTATACGGCTATTCACGCTTGTACGTTGAGACTGCGTGTTAATAAAAGCCCGTAATAATAATTACTAATGTAGACCATTTGTCGCACGTTTTGCCTTTGGGCTATCGTTGCTAAACATAAGTCAATTTGGTGTGTGTAATTATTTATATCCGGAAACAGGCCAAAACAGAGTCGTCGTAAACGTGTGTTTAATTTAGTAATAATAATACGTTAATTACTGATAATTGCGCTGTTTTGAATAATAATTGTCTCTTGTGAAATTATTAGTCATCGTCGTGGTAGGCGATTAACATGGCCTTGGGATAAAAATGTCATTTTTGATAAAAAAATATGTAAAGATTCATTACGAATATGGTGATATTACTTGGGTCACTTTGTGTAGCTGTGTTTGAATCACTTTGGTGAGAATGTAAAAACCATTCATTGAGATTATTTGAACAGATGGCATTTAAGATGCTATTCTAACATGGCTATAAAAGCGTCTACTTGCAAAATATAATTGATAACTATATTTATATGTAGTGTTGCCATTCACTAAAAGCTGCGGGCATATCCAATGTATCTTGCGTTGAAACATGTATGAGCATACGTTTCTGCGCAAGATACACTGGATAACTTGAGAGCTTTGTCTTTTATCAATTAAAAAATCACTAAAGTTAACATGATAACAAACTGAATTTTTATTTTTTTTATCAAAGAAATAAATTGATTACAGTGTTACACACAGTTAATCACATTTCATTATAGGCTGTCAGTGAGATAATGTGAGATGTCAGATTATTCTGCACAAAAATAATTTGTA
>JAQIXG010005817.1:0-11034 GCA_034700105.1 Oconnorella tubifera
TATGTAACAACTAACCCTAATTACCGCCAATAATTGTACTATGTAACAACTAACCCTAATTACCGCCAATAATTGTATTATATAAGAACCTTTATTGATCGTTTGAGACAGATCAGTTTACAATACAATTCCTGATCCTTTGCTGCAATTTTGCCAGGTTTTGTAGAAAAAGAAACACCAGCCAACATGCTTGATCTTTTGGCCTTGACATTAACACCAGAAAGGTCAAGATCAGCCTGACGTATATGACGATACATATCTGTCAAATCTGATAAATGATAAATTAGACATGATTATCATACGACATATACAATATTATACGATACAAGTTATACCATAGAATTTATACTGTATATGATATGAAAGGAAAAGATATATATCACGATAAGATATATGATATGGCATATGATATTATATAAGATATATGATACTATACATGATATTATATGATATATAAAATAATAAACATTTATTTGATCTTATAAATGACATTAATTATAGATGAAAGGATCCGAGTTATTCCAAACTGCGGCAAAAATGTTAATAGTTAAACACCCTTGCTTACTATATACTGCTCACCCCCCCCGGGGCCCCCCCCAAACATACACTCCCTCACTCACCCTCGACACTCCCTCTGTTGCTCTGACTTATAGGACTGTTTCTAAAGTTTTGTGAAGAATTGAGAGAATCTTCATCACTCTCACTGAAGTAAGGCATTGGCTCTATTACTGAATACATTCAAATATAAGTGAATACAACTGAATACAACTGAACCCAACTGAATACGACTGAATACAACTGAATACAACTGATACAACTCAGTACAACTGAATACATTCAAATACCACTGAATACAACTGAAAACAACTCAATACAACTGAATACAACTGAATACATTCAAATACAACTGAATATAACTGAAAACAACGCAATACAACTGAATACGACTGAATACATTCAAATACAACTGAAAACAACTCAATACAACTCAATACAACTGATACAACTCAATACAACTTAATACAACTCAATACAAATCAGTACAACTGAATACATTCAATAATCAGCACAATGTTTGACAAAAATATTCAACAGATCACTTTTAGAAAGCGTCAAAAATGACGACATTATTCTTTATATATTTATTTTATATTCAATCTGTCAATCAATCTAGTCCAGTCTGTCTGTCTGTCAATCAAATACCTTTACTAGGCTTAGAGAAGCCAGCTGTAGTTGAAATATGGGTGGAGCTTAGATCAAAGTCACTTAATGAAGCCACACCCATTTTATTCATCCACCTATAAGATAAGAATAGACAATTAGAAGAATAAGACAATTTTAAGCATTTGAACAAAAATTATAAAGAGTTTCTTTAATCAAACAATAGACTACAGAATAATTAATTTCATATTACATAATAAATAATATAATAATAATAAGATTTCATTTATTTTCAATGCATAGCTTTGCATATTGCATTTTTAAACAAATTTAATATCTATAGAAACTTGATTAACTAGATTAAAGTGATTTATTTCAATACTTTGATATTATACAATAGACGATATATAAAATAAAGGCAGAACAATATTAAGACATAAATAAGAAGTAAGATCTGTTCATACTTTGCCATGTCATCTTGTCTTTCTGAAGCAAAATAAAATGTTGCCACTTGATTGTAGACTTTGAATGCACTGCACATAAATAAAACAAAGAGTAAAAAGCAATGGGGGGGGGGCGTCTGGGTGAATGACACCATAAATAACTGTTAGAAATATGAAGCCTTATTTATATATCATATATACAATAATATCATTATTATTTAAATATTTCATCTAGAGCTATAATTATAGATAAGTCAGTCAGTCAGTGAATCAATTAGTCAATCAGTCAGTGAATGAATGAATCAGTGAATTGATCAATCAATATATCAACGAATCATTAACAAATTTATCAAAAAGACAAAAAAAATCAAATGACATTATAAATAGTTAAATTTAACCAGGACAACTTACAATTTTTTAGATCTGCTCTCTGTGGTGGGCGAGACAGTAAACCCAGGGAGATGTATCACCCCCTGAGCCTTTAGGTCCTGGAAAATATTTAAACTTTAAATCAATACATTAAAAATCCTATGCTTTTCTAATATACAGAAATATCTCTAAGTTAAATAAGTAAATATCTAGCAAAAGTTACAGTATAAGGTGGCCAAGTGTCTTCTTTTCAACCAAACACTCAGGTATCAATTGTACGTGGCAACCCTAGACTTGATTGGGGTAAAACGTTGTAAAAGTTGCCTCACCTCAGGGTCAGTAAAGTAGAAGAGATTTTTGTGATGAAGAACAAACCAACATTTAACCCAGCGACCAGGCCGTAGCCCCGCCCCCTCTTTCTTCTTTAGCAGCCAGCCCCTACAGTCCCCGCCCCCCAAATCTTTACAAGAAATCCTACGACTGACTCCTTGTAAAGAAAGTTTCAACTGATTAATTACAAATGTTTCTTTATTAATGGTATTTTATTGCTAATGTCACATCAGCACAGATAATTTATTGCACATATAACAGTTAATTATAAAACACTAATAAATATTAAGCATTAGACAATGATGATTTAAATGTTTTACATACCATAGCGCTAAACAATTTATACAGTTAAACTCTAAGACATATAAAGAACAAGTGATGAGTGAACAATTGACTCTAATTCATTCAATGCTCTTACTTTATCAAAACATCCATCACTTCAACAATTTCATGAATATGAACAAGTACAATTTCTCTGAAATATTTATGATTTAACATCTACTGTATAGAAATACATTTACCAGACTTCTTGATTAAGTTCTTTTTCTTGACTAAACTTAAATTGGATCCAGTCAAAGAAGACTGCAAGTCAATAAATAAAACTAACATATTACAACTAACAATATTCAGCAGATCATTTATATCACATTTGTATAAAAAATAATTAATTTTAATCAATATTAAATCAATGCATAAAACTTTATTCTTTAAAATATTGTTTTGAAAAAATAACAAGAAATATAATTACCATTGGTGTGGTAGAGTCAGGATCATATTTCTGTGGTAGCATTGAGGGGCCAGACATGCCCACCAGGGTCTTCATGGCAAGGTTCATTCTCGCTCCTATAACCCCCCCAACATCTGCCACCCCACTTGATACACTACCCACACTACTGTAGACAAAAACAATTAAATACTTACTTATTACTTACTAGGGGGGGGGGGGGCGAGGTCAATTTGAATATTTTCATTTCTGATTTATAAAATTGCTATTTATTATCATTTAAATAATTTGTTAAAGGTTTAGCCCCCCATTGAAAAATGTTAAATCAAAGAGCATTGAGCAGTTTCTAGCTTTTGTAAGTTAATGATAACAATTAATATTTAAATAAAACACAAATCAGTTTTCTATTAACCTGACAGATCCACTAGACGATACACTGTCAAATCGATCCTGTAATATAAATACAAGACACTAGTTACTCGCTGCATCCTTTAACAAGTAAGCTATCGGTAGCTGTTAATTAGCTGAACTCCACTATCTTATCTTGCTTGCATAGTATCTTTTTATGGAATAAAAAATTACTTCAATACACATTGGTTTATTAAATTAAAACTAAAACTGAACAAATAAAGAAAGTCTCTAGAAGTGTCTGTCGTTTAGGAGACAAACCTGATTTGCTATTTCTGCTCTCTTGCGAGAATCTATTCTCAGGACACTAAGTAGACGAGGGGAGGCCCCCGCCCCCCCATCCCTACTAGCGGACTCACTGGTCCTCCTCACTCCTGGAGAGGAAGAAACAAACCCCCCCTCTCCCCTCCCTCCAGGTGAGACAGTAAAATCTGAAGGTCTCCTGGGATTTGGAAAATCTTGTTGAAAAATTCCGTAATTGGCAGAAATTTCGAGAGGAATGTGAGATTTACTTGAGGGGGCGTCTTGCACGATTTGTGTGGAGGGGCGCCCTTCAGCCAGGAACCACTCCCCCATAGTGGGGTCAGATAAAAATGTAGAGGAAGAACTTGATAGATTTTTTCTGTTGGGTGATTTTGAATCAATAGAGCTGAGAGAAATAAATTCGTCTTGTTTGTGAATGAGTTCAACTGAATCTTGTTTAAGTTTTGAAATATTAATCTTTGGTGAATCAGTTACAAGATTGAAGGTTTGATTTTCATGAAAACTTGACATTTGTGTGTCACCAATAGAAGGTGAATTTTTGGTCAAATTTGTAGAATTAATACCAGTCACTGGACCAATAGGTTCTTGTTGACAAATCTTGGACATAGAAGTTGTCATAAACTGAATATCTGTAGATTCAAACTGATGCTGGTCGTCAATTACTGGGCTGATTTTCAATCTCTCTGAACTGGCAAAAAATATTTGTGATTTTTGATCTTTACTTTCTAAGCATTTCTGATTAGTTTCTGTATTTTTTGGTATTTGTAAAGTTTGCATTTTGACAGAAGCTGTATCTTGAACGTTATTCACTTCATTATCTGGGAATTCATACATTGTCATTGTGCTGGACTTTCCAAAAGACGATTCATAAGGAAGAGAGTCTCCGGATGACTTTCTGTCCCTAGCTGGACTACGGGATATCAATCTGGGAGTCCAAGGAGATGAAAACTCTTCAGCATTTTCTAGTTCTGATTTTTTTAGATTAATTGGAAGCACAGAGACAACTTTTTTAGCATATTTACTGGTAGAGCCAGTTTTTGTTGTGGGTTTTATTGGGGGGGATAATCCCGGGGACTTAGATGAAGTAGAACTGCGATCATCTGATGAATCTGACAACCTTGTTCCTTGAGATACAGAAGATGATAACTTAGCTGAGCCTAAATTCATTGAATCAAAAGACTTTGTTGTATCAAAGAACTCAGACGTATCTTTTAACATATTTGATGATACATTTGTATCTCTCGATGTATTTGAAGAATCTTTATATGTGTTTAGAGATGTATCAGTAGGTGTATTTAGTAAAGCATTCAATGTAGTGACGTCAGATTGAGTTTGTGATGTAATAGACGGAGATTTTAACAACTCGTTAGTTTTTAATGAATAGATGTCATCAGACGTTTGTTTGCTTGTCTCAAAGAATTGAGGTTTTTTATCCAATAAATGAGGACTCTTACTTGAGGTCGTGTAGTAGGATATAAAAGTGGGCAACTGGGGGGACTGAAGGAAAGACAATTTATCTGCCAAATAAATAAACATTCTATGAATAAGAATATAGTAGAAAATAAAAATCTTCTCGTGTCTAATATAAATCACTCTCAAATGTTTCTCAAATCTATTTATTCACAAACTATACCCCCCCCCCTCTACCCGCTTACTGTGTTTCCAATATTTATTAACTAATAAATCCTCACCAGACTTAACTCTCACGTCGGCTGATTTCTTGGTAAACTTTTGTTCTGATGCCCTCATTAGAGACCCTACTGAGGGCTCCTCACTTGCAACAACCCCGGGGAAATATGACCTGGGTCTGGCAGCCTGTTGAGGGGGCCTAGCATCCCCTACCACATCCCCCGGGGTAGTAGCCCCAAATGAGGGTCGTTTAAAAATCAGGGTTGGGGAGCCCCCACTAACAGTGGCCCTTCTTTGTTTGAGATCAGAGTCAATGTAAATGGGGAGGGATGTATCCTCCCCTGTCTCTTGGAATACATCCCCATCAGAGGCATTACCTTCCTCATCAAATAGATCTGGAACTGGCTCCCTAGATTATATAGAAACACCATCATGAAGAGGGATAACATTATAAAGTAAAAGATGTATAAAGTCTTAGAATGCTTTATAAATCAAGTATTAAATAGATACCAACTAAGTAGGCCTACGTGTCAATGTGTGTAGAATGTTTGAGAGCTGGGCGCCGCTTATCTTTCCTTGACATCTGCACAGGAAAGCCCGCCCCCTTGAGCTGCTTTAATGCCCCGCCCACTCCGCCCACTGGTTTCCTATTGGTTACATTCATGCTGATGTGTTGTGGGCTTTTTCTAATCATCAGTGTGATACCCTTTGTGCTTTCTTTAATAAGACGAATCAGTTGACTTGTCTCCCAACCAACCTTTGTAACAAGGGTAACATTTGATAAAACGAAGAAAAGTACAAAATTTACTGAATAAATATTATCTAAAATTAAATAAAATACACTGTACATAAAAATGTATGTCAATTCAATTGCAAACACTAATAGATATTGCTGCATATTATGAATTAGGGTTAGAATTTGCTTCATAAAAGTAACTTGCAACTGACCACAGTTTGATAATTGACTTGAATGATTTCATTTCCTGGTCTCAATCTTTTACCAACATCCGCTGTCGACTAAATATCAAGACTAAATCTTATTTATTATAAGATTTAAATCTTATTAACTTTAGAGTTATTTTATATTCACTTGATTCAGTCTAGACTGAGACTAGATTGAGTCTAGAGTCTAAACAAAGTCTAGACTGTTTAGACAGAATGTAGACAGTCTAGAGAGAGTCTAGACAGTCTAGACAAAGTTTAGACGCTGGCTATACAATATAGACTCTGTATAGACTGTATCTAGACTGTTTGGACTCTGTTTGGACCGTCTACACGCTGTCTAGACAGTCTAGAGTCTGTCTAGCCTGTCTACACTCTGACTAGGCAGTTTAGACTGTGTCTAGACTCTGTCTAAACTCTATCTAGACTGTCTACACTCTGTCGAGACTGTCTAAACAGTATAGACTATATCTAGACCCTGTCTAAACAGTTTAGACTCTCTGCACTTTGTCTAGACTGTCTACGTCTCTGTCTAGACTGTCTACTCTCTGTCTAGACTCTGTCTAGACTGTATAGACTCTGTTTAGAATCAGTCTAGACTGTGCAGACCCTGTCTAGAATCTGTCTAAACAGTTTCTAGACTGTCTACACTCTGTATAGACTCTGTCTAGAATGTCAAGACTCTGACTAGACTGTGTAAACTCTGTCTAGATTATCTACACTCTGTCTAGACAGTCTAGACTCTGTCTAGACTCTGTCTAGACTGTCTTGATTCAGCATAAGCAGTATTGATTCTGTCTAGACAGAGTCTAGACAGTCTAGACAGAGTCTAACAGTCTAGACAGAGACTCGACAGAGTGAAGAAAGTCTAGACATAATCCAGACAATCAAAAGAAAGTCTAGACAGAGTCTAGGCTGTCTAGACAGAGTCTAGACTCTGTATAGACTGTCTAGACACTCTAGACTCTGTCTAGACTGCATAGACTCTGTTTAGACCGTGTACACTCTGTTTAGACTGTCTACACTCTGTCTAGACAGTCTAAACGCTGTCTAGACTCTAGACTCTGTCTAGATGCTGTCTAGACTGTCTACTACACTCTGTCTAGATAGACAGTCTACCCTCTGTCTAAACAGTCTAAACTCTGTCTAGACAGAGTCCAGACAGTCTAGACACAGTCTAGACTCTGTCTAGACTATCTATAGTATACACTCTGTCTAGACAGTCTAGTCCTAGTCTAGACTCTGTCTAGACTGTCTAGACTCTATCTAGACTGTCTATATGAGTCTGGACTGTCTACACTCAGAGTGTACACTGTCTAGACAGTGTACACTCTGAGTGTACACAGTCTAGAATCTGTCTAGACTATGTCTAGACTGTCGAGACTCTGAATAGACTGTGCAAACTCTGTCTAGACTGTCTGCACTCTGTCTAGACAGTCTAGACTCTGTCTAGACTGTCTAGACAGAGTGCAGACAGTCTAGACAAACTCTCTCTAGATAGTTTAAGCTCTCTCTAGACTTTGTCTAGACAGAGTCTAGACTCTGTCTAGACTGTCTTGATTAAGTCTAACCAGTCTTGACTCTGTCTAGACAAAGTCTAGAGAGAGCTTAAACTATCTAGAGAGAGTTTAGACACTCTAGACAGTCTTGAATGTCTAGACAGAGTTTAGACTGTCTAGACAGAGTCTAGACTACCTAGATAGTCTAGACTGTCTAGACAGAGTCTAGATAGAGTATACACAGTCAGATAGATAGAGTTAGACAAATTTTAGACAGCGTTATTGACAGAGTATTGACAGAGCCTAGACAGAGTCTAGACAGTCTACACTCTGTCTAGACAGAGTCTAGACTGTCTAGACAGAGTTTAGACAGTCTAGATAGAGTCTAGATAGAGACTAGACACAGTCTAAAGAAAGTAAAGTTCCAAATTAACTTACTCCAGGTTTAATTTCTTTGATAACATGAACACCTTTATAAGACGATGTAAATATCATTCCCTTCAAAATATAGAGAAACACACAAAGTATACAGCATATACAACATACATACACAACATTTGCAAGTTATATAACAATAACAATATAGTAGTAATTCATATCAACAGAAAAAGGCAATATTCATATGCAATATAGAATAAATGAAAAAAAGATGCATTTCAAAATGTTATATGTACAGTTATACAATAGTTAATAGATTAGTTACCAATATATGGTCAATTAAGATCAAAGTTAACAAGCAATAACTATACAGTTAAAACAATTGTATCGATTTATACCAAATCAATAAAATGCATCAAATTCTAAAATGATTTCATGTAAAAAAAAGCCCAAAGTAACATTACCAAGTCTTCGTCGTGTTTTTTCTGAATAGTAACAATTTCAAGTGATGCAGGAGTGATAGCCAAGGGATCAGTGCAGTCCATTAATAGAACATCACATAGATTCCAGACCTTCTCACACTTAAATCACATGTCATACATACATTCACATCACATAATACATATCAGACATCTAGTCAGTGTAGCGGTAGACCACAGGACTTGTAACCAACAGGTCCAGGTTCTACTCCTATCAAAACTCACAATATCTCCAACTTGCTACACCCTTTAGTAAGACGTTTTAATTATCAACTATTTTTGAGACATTGTTCATAAATATGGTAGAGCAGATGTTAAAGTTTACTTAAAAAGATATAACACATGTATTTTAAATTTGAAAAAATTCTTGACGAGTAACCCTAACCCTAAGCAAAGTCTACTACCTCAATCATGACGTCAGAATGACTGAGTGCTGCCTCATCTTTACTGCAACCAATCAGTCTGATATTAGACTTTAGTAAACTTGACTTTACGTCCAATAAAAAACTGCTCTTTGTTTTCTCACTAGTCAAGCTATAAATGAAATAAATAATTAAGACTAACAGATGACTTAAATCAGTTTAAATTATTGACTAAACAAGACAGGCTTTCACTTCAAATAAATATTTTCTAAATTAAATGATAAAACAGTTAAAGTATAATTTAAGTAAAAGACAAAAAGTCTTACGAGTCAATCCACTGCAGTAAGAGTTTAGACTCATCTAGAATATCAGAAATACCAGCTAGGAGTGAGTTGATCTGTTGCTTGGCTACATGTACTTCAACTAGCTCTGGCTGTTGGTATTTTGTAGTTTTGAGAGACTTGAGCTCATTGTATAAGTTACGAGAGATTGAGTTCAGTCTCAGGGCTAGAGACAGAAGAGTTTCATTTGTCAAACCATATTGCTACAGATAGAACATTTGCGGAAAAATGAATATTTAAATGGAACAAAGGCACAGATATAAGCACAGATACAAGCACAAGTACTTATAAACACAAACATTTAAATTGCAACAAATAATATACATATATAATAATATATTATATAAATGTTAACGATGCATACATATATAATATATACACATATTATGATAAATAAATGATTTATTGCGCACTGCTCTAAGAAAGTAAAGCTATAACAAAACTAATGCTGTATATCTTATACTAGTTTTCTATAACTCTTTATCAAATGAATTATTAGCTTTGAATTACCAAAGATTGTAAGAGAGTAACAGCATGCAAGATCTTTTCCTGATGACCTAGTTTAATGATATTTAATCGGGTCAAGTCATGGTTGGTCAGCTGTAGAATCTGTCGACCTGTTATGCCAGTGAAGCAGTCTAAGTAGTCTGACGTCATGCAGTCTAAGCCTGACAGAATAGACAAATCATTCATGTAAAAACTGAGGGTTACACTTCTAAATCATTGTGACACTATTTATTTGTGCTGATGTGACGTTACATTAGACACTAGCCAGTCGTTAGTTCTCATTTAAATAAATTTCAATATTATCTGATCACATGGAAGGGGGGGGGGGGTAATAAGGTACATTGTTCAATCAATAGATTTGATATTTAAGAAATATACATCAAACATTTTTAATTAACAACCTCGACAGAGATTTGAATCTACAATCTCTGGATGAATTGGTAAGCGGATAAGCTACATACTATCAACCATATTTTTACTACATTTTAAAAACTATAAAAATAATAAAAACCTTTAAGCCAGGCTGTAACTTGATCTGGAACCCACGAGAGAACATTTACAAAACTCAAAGTGGACATTTTAGCTCATTAAAAAGGTCGTCAGATCATCTATATGTAATAAAATCATACAAAAATTAAACTCCATTAAAACTATTAGAAGTAATAATTGAATAACGTGTTAAATCATATTACAAAGTTTTTATTCAAATCTGCGCACAAAAGACGCGTTTTATTAATAGACGTAATGAAATATAAATAAAACAAAACGAATTATAAGCAAAAATTCACAAAAAATAAAGAAAATAAATAAAACTATTGAAAGTAAAATTACTTCCTACTTTTATGGTTATATAAACATATAACCACGTAAAGTACTCTAGTTCTATTTTTAGATATAACCACGGAAAGTTTGCTTTATGGTTAAATAGATAAGAGATTTAATAGGGATTTCCGCGTGGGGATTTTGTTATATACTTCTGTCAACTTGTACGCGTAAATGATAAAAGAATATTTGACGTGAATTCTTTGATTTATCATATTTGACGTGAATTCTTTGATTTATCATATTTGACGTGAATTCTTTCATTTATCAGATTTGACGTGAATTCTTTGATTTATCATATTTGACGTGAATTCTTTGATTTATCATATTTGACGTGAATTCTTTGATTTATCATATTTGACGTGAATTCTTTGAT
>JAQIXG010005818.1:0-11034 GCA_034700105.1 Oconnorella tubifera
TATCTTAAATATTATCATATGTTATTACTCTTAATAAAAGATTGCGTCAAAAGTGATTTACTTTATTACAATAATTAAGTATACCTCGCTCTGAAAAGGCGTTTTCTTTATTTGTGTTTTAGTCTACTCTTCTTTTTTCTCATTTTGCTGTTTGTTCATTTGTTCATCATCACACACGAGCAACTAACAATTTGTAACAGTTTCTCTTTGATGTATTGGAAGCATTCGCTGCAACTAATGTTAAGTTTATTTTTGCTCGAGTAGTATTTACAAAAACTATAGTGTAATATAAGCAGAGCACAGGTTCATACTTGTAATGAAGGTCATGGTATATGGGGATCTTATCTTCTACGTATTTTTCAATATATTATAGGAAAATAATAATAATTTTACGTCTGACACTTACAGTCATGATTTGATGCTATGCAATCATGATAAGCAGCAGAAAAAGCATGAAATAATTCAACTTTTGAAATTATCGCTTGGAATAGACGGTTGAGTCAATTGCATAACAGCCCTAGTAATTCGATCTCGTGGATAAAAAATTTTAGATTATGGGTTAGGAAACTCTTTATCTAACCTAACCATAAAAAGAGCTATGAAAAAAGAGTATGAAAACATAGTTTAAACTTTAAACCTAATTCTGTTGTGCATAACCTCTGATTTATTTAGTTAATGTACAATGTGTCTATGTAAGGTAAAATTAATGACACTACAAGCGTTCAAGTTACAGTTCTAAACATATTAACTTATACAGTTATATGAGATATTTTGAATCTAAGGATTAGTATAAACTGAACTACAGTAATTAATGTAAATTTGTTGACTCTAATTGAATAACAAAAAAGTAGAACTTTTTCGTTCATTCATATCCAAGGATCTAACACTGTGAGAATGATAGAAAGTTTTTCAACAATAATATTCCGAAAGCGAAATAACTCTTTGCGAGCATGACGAAAACTGACAGCTGAGTATAATATGACCTAGAAATTTTACACCATCTCCACTCGTATGTATTATTTTAGAAGAGAGTTAATGGCCGGTCCAACGGCACAGGTCTATTTACCACTGTAGGTTAACTTGAAGTTTTTTCATGACGTCATAACGCACGTTGTGGCACCGCCCTAATTGCGTGACTTGTCAGTAAAACAATTTAGCGCGCTGTGCACTAATGCGCTGTCAATCAATCAAATGTTGAGCCAAGCAGCGCTAGAGCTTCGTGGCAACTTTTAACTAGAAGCCCATTTGAGGCACTTGGGTGAGACGACCCTGCAACTCCAGAAAATTATGAAAAACACTTTGTAACTTATTGGCTAAATGTTAATGATCAAAAATTAAACTTTGCATTAAAAATAGTTGTGTTAAATTTTATGATATTAGCAGTTTGAGCATCACTGAAATGTTATTGTTAGTTTTTCCCGCGGTGAAATGGATTGAATAGGATAAATTTGTTAATTATTTGTTAAGTTTTCTTATTGACCCTCTACACAAAAATTATCTGTCTGCCACTGAAGCAACAGTAACATTCAAACTTATCTTGATCCTTTCATTTCTTCCTTGCTGAGTAAATGTAGCATCTTTCTCTCTGTACATCATACTTTCAGCTTTATGATAATAACATCAGATACATTGAAATAACAGTTGTTATTGAGCGATTAACTAAGGCATACGCCCTAAATGCAGCTGAATCAATTGATACATCAGATACTGTCGAGAAAAAGAATTTATAGAATATTGATGAACTTTGAAAAAGACAATTTTATTTTATCTCTGATTTAATGTAATGTCACATTAAAATAATAAGAATATTTTTGTGAATTTGAATTAAAAAAAGTATCCATCAGTATATAACCATCTATAGCTAAGATCTAAATCTAAGCCTACTGTATATCAGAATTAGTCATATAATTATAATTTGAATGACCTGTAAAATAACTATAATCATATATCAAGATCCAAAAGAAATTAGCCAATTCAATTACTTTTACATGATATTGAAATTGTGTTGATGAGTATTGTATTGAGCAGGCTTTACTGCTGAATTGTTTAAAAAATTAAAGAATTAATTCTGTAAACTTTTGTAAATGTGTGTAACTGACATATCCTTTTACGGTTGCAGAATATTTTGTAAGTGAAGCTGAGCGGCGCATTTGTCCAGAAGGTCTTTCTTCTGACGATGATCGCTTGGGTACGTCATTTGGAATAACATTATATTACCAGACATTATTAAATGTTTGAATTTGTTGGATGCATAACAATAAATTCACCCACCCCCCTTCTATTAATTGTCAGTACTATGCTGACATTTCTGAATATAATTGCTAAGTTTAAATTGATTTATAATTTTTTTCAATTATAAATTAAACAATTGACTGGAGTTAATACTAAAGAACACTGATTTGTAAGTGTCAAATTCAAAATTGATTAATTATTGAAACACTTCAAACACTTGAAAGACTTGTATTGTGTGGCATTACAGAGATTCATTCATACGCTTAGATCCAGCCAAGTATATTGTTAGACAACAATTTGATATCATTTTCAAATCTACCAAATGTCAAATAATAAAACTAAATATTGCTCATTAATATTGTTAATTCTATAACAATATTATGAATTAAAAATATTTCAGGTTTTGATTTTCTTACAAAGTTAGAGTCTGATATGCACATGAGTGGTATCAGTCGAATAGTTGGTACAAACAGAGATCACACTGCTTATCATGTACAGAAATATGCTGAGCTACGCTTCCCAGCCAGGTAAATAAATCAGTAAATTTACTAATGAACCAGTAATGCAACACCAACTTCATCATTACTCCCACAATACAGATCATCTTCATTGATTACTCCTTAGTAGGTTAAAAATTTCAAATTAGAGCCAGCGGACAATTTGTATTATAGTTAGGGACCTAACTTAGGGTTAAATGTTTTATTAGGATTAGGGTTAGGCTTAGGGTTAGGGTCAACCTAACCCTAACGATAATAAAATTGTTAACCGTAACCCTAATAAAAATTGTCGGCTCTGAATTGTTCGAGAACCCTGGAAAAGTAACAACTTAAATAACTGTAATAAAAATGATACCGTTATACCATGTATGTTTGTAAATTAGTTGTTTATGTTTAGGTCAATGTTTCCATATGGTCTACCCAACAAGTTTTCATTCACAGCCATTCTCCGGTTAACCGGTCGATCGACGCGCGAGTCCTGGGACCTGGTGCGCATTGATAGCGCTGACGGTAAAACGCAGTTTGCTATTCATCTCAACGGTAGAACAAAAGATGTGAGAGTATATGTGCTCGACTATCATTTGCAAATTCAGACACTCATGTTTACTAGTGGAAATGACTTACCCAAGGTATGATACTTGTAATGTACACTTTTTATTCTATAACTTGAACTGAATCATTTGCAGTTAGTTTCAAATGACAGTATATTGCTGTTTTTGAATTAAAGTGTTAATTTTGAATATTATAATAACTTTCAAATATGTTAAAAAATTCATAAAAGGTATGAACAAAATTTCTGTAAAATTGTTTAACTCCAGTAAGAATCAAATTTCCAGAGGGATCATAATTACTATACTAGAACAGTATTTTGCTTTGCTAGCTTATAGTTACAATTTTCAGTGGATTACCTAATGTTACAATATTCAAATCCTTTTCAAGGATATAAGTGAAGGTTTTTGAAAGATTTGCACTAGCTTATATCCTTCAAAAATACATGTACTTATGTCAAATACTATTTTTTGACCCATCCTCTTGTCTGTTAAGAAACCTTGACTATCACATTATGCTTTACTTTTTATAATTTTTGATAACTTAACAATAGGTAACAGTAAACTAATACCATTAACGTAATATAACAAACATTTCATCTATGGCAGCTATACGATAGATCGTGGCATAAGTTACAGCTGCGTGTAGATTACAGCCAGATAGAGCTATTTATAGACTGTCGCCCGCAGTCGGCTACTGTGCTGCTACCCAGGGGCGCGATGGACGTCAGTGGAAATATTTTACTGGCAAAAAATTTTGATGATGAAACTGTAGCGGTATGTGACAAGTTGTGAAACTTATTTAATTGAACGGTCAAAACTGTGCATTAAAATATTGATAGTTTCTTTTTAGAGAAATCGATTTTTTAGCATACGCTGTAGCTTTAGAGGTGAAGTTCCAATTCCTATATTCAATTCATTAATACATTATTCCAAAATCTCTATTCTGAGCATATTTTGTACAACTAAATTATTACAAGCCAAGAGAAAGTTTTATTTTGTTGTGGAACACATTTTAGCATTGCAAGATAAAATATAAGCGCTTTTTGTTTATTCTTGGTTTGTGGTTTATACAGTTTATTACTAGCACTTGTTTTATTCTTATCTTCATCTGTACATATATACTTGAAGTATTTTTTCTTTGAAGCTTTAATGCTGAAACGACAACGCTCGTTTAGAAGCGAAATTAATTGAAACTGAACAATGATCAAGCTTATAGATTTTTATTTCAAATTATCAGAAATGTACATTGTATACGAAAATAATGAATTTGTAGTATTGCATGTTGTAGTTTGACGTACAAAAGCTTATGCTTCATTGTGATCCTACAAAGCCAAAGCGAGAGGAGTGTAGTGATCTCTTACAGGTACAGAATATTCTTTAATATTTAGTCAGTTTTTTGTTACCTAATTGATAGTGACTGTTTGTTAAATGTATTGTAGCATAGTTTTGCTAGTTAAAAAATAGATACACTTCACTCAATTTTATGATGATATCTTAGCACAGTATTACTGTGTTTATTCATTGGATGATTTCTTAAATTTTTTAAATTAGTATTATATAATAAAACTCTTAAATCTTACAGTATCAGCATTTAGCTGTGATATAATTATTTTTTAAATCTGTAATAGAGCTGTTGTCTTTATTTATTGTATTTCATTGACAATGCATTGAAAAGACAGCCCCTGAACAAGCTCCCAAAGAAATAGATTCAACGCCAGCTCCCAGGGTATGCAAACTTACCTATCAACACTCAACTAAATATCATAAATTATCATATTAATATCTAAATTTTACAAAAAGATGACACTTTTGTTAACATGTTTATTGGGAGTAATTTACAGGCCCTTGTTTTTGTAAAAATAATAAATTTGCCATTAAAGAACACAAAGTAGCTGAAGTAGGCCTACATCATGATATTAAATTGATTTCTTCAAGTTTATAATTAATCTAAAAAATTCATAGCTCCTCTGTTGCTTTAGTTTCAAACGGAATCAGATGAAAGGATAGAAACAACAGATTCGAGACAGAAATGTCAAACAATATGTCCTGCTGGTCCACCAGGATTTAATGGAACACAAGTAATAAATTTCTTTCAATTAAAATTACATTGTATCATTTATTTTCTATCTAAATCTTGGTATTAAATTTCAATAATTATAGCTATTTCTTACTGGACTATCTTAAAGCGAAAATGATACTATAATAGGTAAAATAATAACTTATTTATTAGTAGTAGCGATATTAATTTTTCAGCACATCCACTTAATGTTTCAATATGGAAAATGTGATGTAGTATAAATCATTGACAGGGGGTTGATGTCTCTTTTACTGAACTGCACATAGTATTGCAGTGCATATAGTATAATAAGATACAGCGGTAGTAGAACCTAGCTTTTAGGAATTCAGTTATTGCTGGGCCATTTTCTTTTAATTTTAAGTTTTCACAAGATTTATATTTTATTATTTGAGCATGTGTGCGCATACAACAGGGCCCTCCAGGCATAGTAGGACCAATGGGTGAGCCCGGTCACCCTGGACCTCAGGGTGACGTGGGGGTGCAAGGAAGGACTGGTCAACAAGGTGTGCCAGGAGTCAGTGTAAGTTTAGCTGCTCAGTTAATAATTGCTTATAACGATTATAAACATTAAAAATGATTATTATTATGATTTTCTTTAAAAAAATTAATATTGGTACTTCAATCCCGAGCGATGGATAAAATTACAGTGGTTAGTACATAGTTCTGAATGGCTAGCCTTCGGTATCCCTCGGGAGAATAAGCGAAACATACGCTGTAACTTATAATAATTATTATGATGATTATAAATTACAATTGATTGATTATGATGATTATAAACATCATGAAGTTAATAATTTAATCCTTCAAATAATTGATACTGACATGATATTATGTGCTGTTATATAATTTAATCTATTAAATAAGATGATTGAGAAAAATAATAACAATTACAGCAAAAATTCAGACAATTACTAATAATTGTGGTATTTTTAGGGCCCCCCTGGCGCCCCTGGCTTGCCTGGTCCACAAGGTCAACCTGGTCATCCCGGTCAAGTGGTAATTAGATTATATCATTGTGAAATTATTCAAATTATAAGAATCTATGATGAAACGGCATGAATTGCTATTCTGATAATACATGAGTAGATTCTTCGTATTATAAGCGAAGGCTCAAGATTTAAATTATGGTGAAAATATTGGTTATTGCACAGCATTGGATTGATTATTTGGAGTATAATGAAATTCTTATAATTATTATGTTTTAAAATTAAAATTTATATTTGTGTGATTTAGTTATTTTTTATTTAGGGGCAAAAAGGATCAATTGGACCACAAGGAATCAAGGGATCAGCTGGTTCTCCAGGGCCCCCGGTACCAACATTATATCTCCTGTACATTTTTAATTAATTTTCTGATAATAGTCATCCAATAATATTTTCAATTTAGATTACATAACAGGAAAACAATCTTTAGTTTTCATTATAATGCTGATGAAACAATTCATCATAATTTTAATGGATTAAAATGATGACGAATTAAAAATTTGAAATGAATTTAAAAATCATTCTTCTAATTACTGTAGTTGTATTGTAGCTCTATTTTTAAAAGAAATCTAAGTAGCATGTTGCTTGTTAATTTCATTACTGGGTGTGTTTTCTCGTGAAAATTTAGTTAGATTGTTTTATTCTGTTGAATAGGGTAACGATGCGAAGAACGATAGCAATACTGCAAAGGTAGGTAAAAACGCACGCAACTCTGCTTGAAACAAAATCAGTTTCACAAAAAATAAAACAATTGCTGTTTACAGTATAGTTTTGTAACTATTGTGTTTCCATTATTAAACAACTCTGACTGTTATACATTCATTTCATATTGAATTTTATTTAGACATTTTTAAAGTATTGATATGTATTTATTAGTGTTATCGATCTAACCTTCTAGATGAAATAATAAATATTCCGTCAGTGATCATTGTTTATAATCATGCTTTATCTGATTGAAATTACTAATGCAGTTTAAGATAATCTGTTGTAATGCGATATTTATATGATTTTATAATTATTATCATTGAAAGCTACTACTTTGTCAAATTTCATCAGTTGTTTTGAAAAATTATTTTATTTATATATGCTAGAATAAAAAAGGTGATATGGGCGCTACTGGACCAGTTGGACCAATAGGACCAAAGGTTAGTTAATTTACTGAATATATCGTTTGTCTTAAGTAAATGAGCCATATTTTATCATGTATTATAGTAAGTACATTTGTCATGCATTTAATATTCAGTACTCTAAATAATTAGTTTTTTTATGTAAGCGCTAATTTTTTGATGACATTCACAAATTTTATGTCATTCGTACAATTAGAAATTAAGTTAGTTGCATAAGGAACAAATGTTGTAAGTTTAATCAATTAAATTGTTTTAATTTATTAAATATTTTAGAAAGTGCATATTGAATATTTCAGGGCGAACCAGGGAATGATGGAGTACATGGGCAACCAGGCAGCAAGGGACAGAAGGTACAATAATATCATAATGTCATAATGTCATTAATGTCACAATGTCATTTAATTAATTATATCATTAAAACCTGTACTTTAAGATATTTTTCAATCTTTACTTTTTTACAGTCTTGAAATAACTTTGTTGTTTTGCTCCAATATTAATTGTTATTAATTGTATAATTTTGTGTAAAATGAACTATTATGTATATTTTAGGGAGAAGTTGGAGGCCAAGGAACGAGAGGATATCCTGGAATCGTTGGTGGCAAAGTCAGTGAATTTTTATTTAGTTGTTTTCCGGTTTTAAATAAAAATTGAGCGCTGCAGGACATCTCTTTGACAGTGGTATTATTTGAGTTGTGAAATGCAGTGAATTGTTTATTGTTTTCTGATGATAACAGAAAATTCATTGACTGCAGGATAAAGTTCCTAGAAGGAATAAAGTATCAGATGGATATTATTTCTTTGATCTATCAAATTTTTTTGCAGATTTTTTGATGGTATTGAATTATACAATTATGTAACTTAACAGCAACAATCAAAAAATGATCTAATTGAGACATATTCTTTAGATCTTTTCAATTAAAAAACTTTCTAAGCTTATTGCTAAATTTCATAACTGGTAGTAATCTAATAGTAATTTAATAGAAAATCATTATATCATATAAATTACTGACACTTGTTTTGTTAAAATATTTATACATGATATTGATTACGATCAAAATATAGCAATGAAATTTGACATAATATAAGCAATTTTAAAGTTAATATATGGAAAGTAAATAGTTTTAATAAGTATGGCAAGAAAAATTTGCATGAAAAAGTTAGAACATTAATAAATGTGTATTGGTTATGTTGCAATTTAATTACTTCAGGGTGATCAAGGCTTGAAAGGTGAAACTGGCATCTTAGGCGGCAAAGGAAGTAAAGGAGAACAGGTCACTGATAAATAGTGTCAACTAAATATTTCATTTAGTTTGTTTTAATATTGCGCGTGATTCTTAAATCTTTGTTTTTAGTGTTTTACTTTTGCAATATTTATACGGTATATAATTTTTGTTATTATTTATGTATATTTAGTTATACAATCTATATTTAAAGATAATGTTAGTATTTATGGGATACTTAAAATTATTTAATAACTGTCTAAATTAAATGCTATATGAAATGAAACGTTATAAAACCTAATTAATAATTTAATTTAACAATTGTTTAATTTTTTTCAGGGTATACCGGGTCCACCGGGTTCAGGTTCTGGTACTTCGTCTAACGTAAGCTTTACTCTGTCTTGCATTATCTATTCTTTATTTTTCTAATCTTCGCTGAATGTAAAATGAAATTATTTTACTCAACAGTTTCACCACGTATATGGGCGTCGGTCAGTAGGCGCATACTAACTCTCCCTGAGTATCCCAAGTCTCCCTGAAAGCTTAAAATTATGACAAAATTGTTATTTTTGTACATGTAATAAAAATTTTTTGAACCTCAAAATTCGTACTAAACCACACCCCCCTCCCCACCACCATAGATCAAGAATTAATTTTTGCATGATTTTGGTGGACAATTCGCAAAAAAGATCCTAAATGAAATGAACTGAACATTTATTTTTTGACTTTTCATTTAAAAGTGTCACTGTGCTTTATTTAGGAATTTGAGCCTTTCACGAAATTCAAATTTTAATTTATTTTTTAAAAGGTTACACTTTCTGCAAACTTAATGATTATTGCATGATTTTACTCAAATAAGTATAAGTCAGTTATAAGATAAATTTGACAGGTATAAACTATTTTAAGAAAATAATATTATATAATATTAACGAGTGTATTTTTGTTCAGAATATTTTTGTTCCTGGACCACAAGGTCTGCCTGGACAGCCTGGGACTTCTGGCCCTGTAGGGCCCCCTGGTGGCCCTGGAGCTACTGGCATACCAGTGAGTATATGCAGATCTTTTGAAAGGTTTTTAGGAAACTAAAATATAACAAAGTTAAATGAATTTGTATTCCTTTTAAGAAACTAAACTATTTCTAATTTAAATGATGTTCTATGCTTTTTTGAAAAATATAACAAAGTATAACAAAGATAACTAAAATATTTATAACTAAAATATAACAAAGTTAAATGAATTTGTATTCCTTTTAAGAAATTAAAATATATCTAATTTAAATGAATTTGTATGAATTTTATATAATTAAAATATATCAAACTTAAATAATTTATATTTCATCTTTTGTTTGAAATGTGGAATGTTTTATTTAAATGTCAATCTACACGAGGTAGCCTATATTTAAATATTGTAGCATTTGATGATATAAGTTAACAAGAGAATCATTATGTTTGTTATGTAGTATATTTGAAATAAAAAATATGTAAACTACCTACTGATTTGTTAAGTGTTAAGTTGTAAATGTCCAGCTTGGAGAAAAAATACTTATGAGTTTTTTGTTGAAATTACTACAACGAATGTAGGTTCATACTTTGTGGATATTTGAATGTAAAGAAAAATTTAACGGAAAGAGATTTTAACATTTAGTAATAATTTGTTTTTTTAGTTAATATTTTATTATTTTTAGGGTCGAACAGGAGAACGAGGACCACCAGGCGAGAGGGTCAGTGAGAATATTACATTTTAATTGACGCTAAGTTAATGCTGTTTACAGTATATCAAATTATATCACATATATGAATTTGATAGGATCTTAGTTTTTAATGAAGAATCTATGTTTCTTTTCTAATTTTGTTAATGCGTTTTATATAACTGTAAGTCTTTTTATTACAGGTTGTATGCTGTATAGAGAGTGACATGGGGACGGTTACCGCGGTATTACTGCGGTAAACCGAGGTAATACCGCGGTAATGGGGAGTACTCCTCACGGTAATACCGCGGTAATTGGGTCAGGGGTAGTGGTAATACCGCAGTTATGGGGACAATAGATAATAATATCTCTTGATTTTAAGTCACAGAAGTAGAAATGATTCAAATGAATGACATAGCAGCATGCAATTGAATGACTGAATAGGCCCATTTATATGCTTTTACATATTTTAAACCGTTGTATATCAAACATTTCTTGTAGTTATAGTCTACCTTAGCTTGTTTTATTTAATTTAAAATTTGGAGGTATAAATTTACATATATTCTGCGGGGATGAGGTTGGGATGGGGAGAGATTCTGCGGGGATGGGGTGGGGATGGGGAGAGAGTGTGCGGGGATGGGGTGGGGATGGGGACAAACT
>JAQIXG010005819.1:0-11033 GCA_034700105.1 Oconnorella tubifera
TACAACTGCAATTATATTACCTAACGTAGAAGTTACTCCTTGTCATTAATGATATTATATTGTGTTACATAACTGTGATGGCTGGTCTCAGCATATGAGCTCATATAATATTTTATCATCTGAATTATTGAGGAATACACAGTGTAATGTAATAAAATAACCTGACCAACAAACTATTATGCTTTATCAAGATATACTTTTTAAAATATTGCTTATGTTAAGATTTTCACAGTTTTTAGTTTGCATTACTGTTTCAGAGATAAGGAAACTTAGATCACATAGACTTATCCTGACATATCATATCGTCTAAATGTATTTAGTAATTTATTCAAAATATAAACCACCAATTTGATTCAGTTCTAGCAATTATTAAATGCTGAATAAGCACTTTATAATTGCTTTTTATTCAGACTAAAAAATCAGTCCGGCCGCATCGTTCTACTATCTGTGGCAATCGTTCTGGACCCAATTCATTCAACAAAATAACTTCACGTGGCTCTAAATTCTCACGAAGTTTACCTCTAAGTAAAACAAATGGAGCTCCTTCCCAGACTGTTTCCAATTCATTCACTCTAACAAAATTGAACAACCACATTTCAGAACAAAATAAGCCAAACAAAGCAAAATTTAACGTCTATGAATTAAATCCAAGATGCATTTCAGAACTTTCAGAAGACGAATGCGATTGTGTTGAGAACTCGATGGTTAAATCGACAACATGCGTAACGCTGCTCAGCCCGGATCAATGTGAAAACTCAACAGACTGTGTTGAAGATGAAGAATCGGCCATGAACAGATCAACTGTGATTGATATATATAATGCAGAGGAAAATGATGAAGTAAAACATATGGAATTCAAAAAATCAATAATTACTTCCAATGAAGCTTCTGGGAGATTAGAGGGAAACAAATTTGACACACCATTTATTGAAACTGGAGACGAAAATTCAATTAAGAAGTGTAAAATCATGCTGAGTATTACAGATAATGAACTTGAGACAAGAAACAAAGAACTTAATTCACGACCTAATCGATGCAAACATAATTTTAGCCTACGAGAAGTCTCCAGAAATAAAACCACTCAAAAGTGTTATGAAGGAAAAAAGAGTGATGATATAAATGCATCTGTGATGGAATTAAGAAAGGTCCAATCTACTGCTAATTTATCGAGTGATTCTAACATTGTAAAACATCAGAATGATAGCAGTCGACCGCTTACTTGTTTATCAGAATCTTTCAGGTATTGTGAATTATTTAATTCTTAAAAATTCTTAGGACAAATATCACATTTATCTAGAAAACAGATTAGATTAACAAATTAATAATCTTCTAAAAGGTGAATAAGTCCGCAACTACTAGAGCTATATCTCGGGACCTTTATTTTCCTGGTCTGGTCTTTAAATTAATTTTTTTATATTCATTTTATATTTTTATTAATATGTTAGTTATCTTTATTAATGTAAGAGGTATTTATGCTAAGCTGTAACTATAAGTCCCATCCTCTGGTTTACTATATAATCATGAATATTTTATTTTCAAAATAATAAAAAACTGACCCAAGAAATTGTTAATAATATTCTCAAGTCTTAAGAGTTAACATCAAGTTGTTTCAAATTTAGCTTTTATTTGAACCACGTTTGTAACGATGCTGTTTGTGAAAGAAGTTTGAGATTTTAAACAAACTAAAGTAAGCTAACATTTTTTAAATCTCTGATTTATTTCTAGCATTATCTATTTAAGACGTAAGCTTAAAATTATTATGATGAAATTAGTAATATGTTTGTAATCAGAATGTAATTTAGAGTAATACTTTTAAAAATATGAAATAAATGTAGAAATATTGCATTATTCCAGACGAAAACATAGTAACTCACAAGCATGGTCTGATAATCAGCTAACTAATGAACACTTTATCTCAGATTTTAAAATAAACATCAATCAAAGGGACAGGACTTCTCAATTTTCATCTTGTCCATTTGAGGTTTCAAAGCGTCAATCAAATGATAAATCTCATTGTGATCAATTAGATGATATGTCTGCTGAGCTAGATTCAAACTCAGATGAGACGGAAATCATAAAAACAGAAGAAAATCCAGAAGATGATTCTAATGATATTTTGTCTATTACATCAGCTGTCAATAATCTCCTACATGGAATCGTGGTAATGTTAAATTAAAATATCTTCATCGTCAATATAGTACAATATACTGATATATTACAAATATTGATGTTACTAAAAAGTAATCGCTTGTAAGCAGAATACCTATTTGAAATTTGCATTAAATCAATTGAAGTTTAATTTTAAGTTTCGTTATTTTACCATTATTTTACTAAAAATTTAATAAACATTTAAAATTTTGTTAATTTAGACAAATCGGCAACTGCGTTACGAGGAGCATATTTTACGACTTGAATGTGAACGAAATGAAAAAGATAAAGAAATAGAAAGACTTATGAAGCTGCTTGAAATGGTAGAGCGGATAATAATTTTAATTATTCTTGAATTTGTTTACATTTTTTGTTTATAACTTACTTTGCTTAATTTTATGTCTAACAAGATAAGAAATTCATCTACCGAAGAAATCTGATGAAAGCCATGGGATCGCGTAGATCTAATCAATGGTACTAATACATATATAAAATATTCTAAATAATTCTTTTAATTTTTAGCAAGCAAAACCTATAATTAAAAGGAGAATTTATTTTGCTGTGTTTTTATTTTCAGAAAGAAGCAGCTTTCAGTAATCTTCCAGTAACTAATGTTTGAATCTAATCTTTGAATCTAATTTTTTTTATGCACTGAGTTCCCGGTTAAATGGTCTCCTCTCGCAGTTGATGGTTTGTCCTCACTGCTTGGGTGGAGCATGTGTGGTCTTTCCTGATACTGAAGGACGTCCGCGACATCGTCCCTCGACGGTTAAACAAGCGTTAAACTTTTATTGATTTATTGATGAAATATTAAAACATCTCACACTAATAACATCTGGCCTAATTTTGCTTTTATTAGAACTAAATTAGGCCCAACTAAATTTTGAGAGCTTATTTGTACAATATCATTTATTACTGCGTGACATGCAATGTTCTGTTAAATCGAATTATAATATAGTATTGTGAACTTTATTTAATTATTTTAATCAGTTTTTTGCATATAGTCTAATTCAATTTCAGTCTTCTAGAAATACTCTCTCGGTTATCAAATATTTATTTACTTGAACAAATAGAATGACAATACTTCTAAATAAAGTATGTTATTCATTACGTGTTCATAACAATCGTAAGTAATTGCATGATTATTTAGCACTTATTATCAAGAAGTAAATGTAAATTCAATGATCGCAGCGGAGAAGGAATTATAATAATAAATGTTATGGTAGCGTTGCGTGTAACGACTGATCAGCGTTACCGACTATTATATCTATAAGCGTAATATATTAAAATGTTTAATAGATTTTGGTTAGGCTTAGACCGTAGACACAATAGCATTCTAAACATTCTTATTATTGATAATATTATAATCGATAAAATTCGTATTGTTCATAATCTTAACTTACACTGTAAATCACATTAGATAAAGTTCATGGATCAATACTTCTGTAACTTGAAAAGTGGGCCGTATATATGTCACAATATATTATTACTTATTTATTGGGAAATTTGTTAACAATATTCCTTGATTAAAAGAAAGATTGACTAACTAAAACTTTCTCAAATGGTTTTCACTGTAATACATTCTTTGTAATGCAGCATTGAAATAATTATTAAATTAAAAGAACATGATTTTAAATCTTATTTTGAAATAAGCAAACATCCAATATATCTTTAGCTTAGGCTTATACGACAACACAAAGTTGCGGGTATTGTTAACGAGATTCGTAGAGTGTATAAATTAAACTAAAATAAAAGAACTGATAATGTCTCAGTCAGAATGCTCTTCTTTTTTAACCGTTCCAAATTCAACCGATGGACCCGCAAGGCGACTTTCAGCAGCTCTCTACGAGGCCACTCGGTCAGATGTAACGTCTAATAATATTTCGAACGGAAAGATTGATGAAAGGATCCAGTGCGAATCAGAAGCGGTCGACGAACAGAATTCAGAGAATATGCCTGACGAGAGAAAGTCATTTCTGAAACGATTCTCGCGGGAACACAGCCGAAGATCGATTGAGAAAGAGACTGAAAATAAGCAATCTATAACACAAAAGGTTTGAACAGAAACTAATTAGCTCATTATGTATGCTCTTTCAAAAATGATGTTCATGGTACATTATTCAGATAATTACATTTGAAGCTAATCTTATTTGCGATGCAAGGGTTAATTTCGATAATTAATTTTTGAGATCTATTGAGAGTGCTTTGATTAAATTAATGAACTCCAACACTAAGATGTACGAAATTGAGCAGTTCTGATGTTATATCAGGATACCATTTGTATGATATTGCTCGGGCGACTAGCTTACGTGTTTAACTGCATCTATCCTTCTTTTATTTTAACTGCATTCTTTTTAATTGATATTATATTTGATGCCTTTGTAAAGTAGGTCTACAGATACTACAGCAATGAAAAGTCTTGTATTTTCATAATAACACAATTTTATGTCGCTCTCAGGTAAATACCCTTGCGACGCGCATTCAGCAGAGAAAACAAAAAACCTGGGCAGAGACTTTTGTCTTCGCTCCCGACGGCAACGTCATCTTCTACTGGCTTATTTTATCCAGTCCAGCCATTATGTTCAACATGTGGACTTGCATCGCAAGGGAAGCTTTCCCTGATCTCCAGATCGGCTACGAGATCCCCTGGATCATTGCCGACGCTCTCGCTGACGCCATCTACGTCCTTGACATTGCCGTCCAGTTTAGAACAGGTTACCTCGAAAATGGCTTCGTTGTTTCAGACTCCAAAAAACTGGCTAAAAATTATGTCTTTTCCAGATATTTCATCGTAGATCTCATCGCTTTACTTCCTCTTGATTTGCTTCAGCTGAAGATTGGAATTCATCCTCTCTTGAGATTCCCAAGATTCCTCAAATGTTATCGCTTGTATCAGTTCGCGTGTCAGGTGGAGATGAGAATGGTTTATCCGAATGTTGTGCGAGTCATTCAGTTGTCTCACTGCTGGTATCTGGGACTGCATTGGTTCGCGTCGTTCTACTTTATGTTATCTACAGCCGAGGGGTACAGATCTGTGTGGGGGTATCCGCCGCCCATTGGAAATGCGTCAGATTTCATTGATCTTTCGTCTGTAACGCAGAAGTATTTGAGATCAGTTTACTGGGCTGTGTTAACACTGACGACTATAGGTGACTTAGATGCGCCAGAAAGTAATTGGGAGTAAGTATTGAAGTTGTCATAATGCTTTCAACTAAATTTAACGTCTTCCGGTAGTTTTTCTGCAACAAGTTTGATTTTTTAATTAAGTCGAGTCAAATAAATAATGGACATTAGAGTGAGAATGGCTGCAATTGCTTACTAAATTTTACATCTAATTCTTGAATGCAGGGATTAGAAGTTTGATTCTTATGCGATAAGCATAAATTAAATTATATTTTGTTATTATCGCGCAATGATTGTCATATTTTATAAGATAAAGAACAATAGAATAATTTTTCTTAAAATAAGCATAATACCTTTAGAAATGGGTAATTTTTTAAGAAAATTATAAAAGCAATGCTTTGTGCAATAAAGTCGAATGACAAAAAGTTGTAGAACCATTTCGATAGGGAAAATAATCTACAAGATGACATATAATCGTATACTGCATATCTATAGCTTAATTTATTTGTCTAATATTGACTAACTGGAATATCATATATCTTGACGACTTGTAGAAACCTATTTACTATTGGCACATACATTACTGGAGTCTATGTTGTTGCAGCTTTAATTGGTAAGATATTTTGCAGTAGTCTTCATTCTCTAAATGTATTTTTTGAAACCATCGTGTGAACGCTAACTATTAACTTTAGATATTTTCATTTTTATCTTAAAGAAACTGATTTTATTTTCACATTCAAGGAGTTCATGAGATAAATTTTAAAAAATCATATGGATCGTCGATATAATAGACTTTTATCACTTTTATCTAGTTGTGCCTATGTTGATAAATAAATAAATTATTATAGACATCTATTGCTTTATATTCCGTAATGCATTAGTATTATTTGCAAAGATCGCCAATGTCTATTATAATACTATCGGTAAAATATATAGGTAAAAGGTCAAAAGGTAAAAAAAAGGTAAAATATATTATTATTTATTATTGATAATTGATAATAATTATTGTTATGTGTTGTTATAGGAAGCTTTAGCAGTGTTATTGAGAGTAGAAATGCCAATCGTCAAGAATATGAAAAATTACTGGTAAAAATTAATAATTTTTAATTAAATTAATTAGTATATGTTTTAATGAAATAATTTCAGTCATTTTGTCATCAAATTACAATGCTTAATGTAATAATATTAAGCCAATATTTATTTCCCAGAACCTTGTAATGTGTGCGTTGTCAACAAATGAATGGTTCTGATTCTATTGTGGCTTGATGGAAACTTGTTATTGTTACAAAATTGCTACTTCAATTTCAATACTCGTCATCACTAATTTTAGCAAAGATTTTTGAAAACTCAGTTTTTAATGACAGTGTAAATAACGAAAAAAATACAAAACGAACCTATTATTTTACTTGGCACTAGGATGATGCGAAGGCCTATATGAGAAACAATAAAGTTCCTAAAGAGATGCAGAGACACGTTCAGTTGTGGTACGACTATGCCTGGTCTAGGTTAGCAGGAATACAATAAGATTGTTACTATTAATTTTAACATTTAATATTAAATTGGTAAATGTTGTGTGTTTATACAGCATTATTTTTTTACTGGGTAGAATTTCCTTTGAGTGATGATTATTTAACATAACAGCAAGTAAAATATTATAATTAACTAGCAAATATATATTATACAGTCCTGTACTGTACAATCTTATGAAAGCAAAATACTCGAAAGAATACGATTATGTATTGAAAACTTTAGTAAATTTAGTACATTATCTATTTGATATCTTACAGAGAAAAAGTTCAAGGAGGAAGTGATGCATTGAGTTTATTGCCTGCCAAACTGAAAACTGAACTGGCTTCATTCGTCAACTTGGATACTCTCAAAAAGGTTTACATATTTAATGTGAAAATACCTTTATATCAGTTTTATTATATACAATGTGACGCAATTTTTAACTCTCAGGCTTAAATGTATTTTTATTTTAAAACATCTTTGAGCATATTTTTATACTTTTTTAAAGATCATTCTTTTCACAATTTATTTTATTTCTTTTTTTGGATGACTATAAATTTCTTTTACATTATCGTGAAGTTACAATTATGATATTGTTTTTTATGTTTCATTGTTTGCTCGTTTATTATGATTATTGAATTAATTTGATATAACTCTTTAAATATTTATGCTTTTAAGGTAACTTTGTTCAATGACTGTCATCCAGAGTTCCTTCAGGATCTTGTGTTGAAAATGAAAACATTTGTTGTGACTCCTGGTGATCTTATTTACTGCAAGGGCGAGGTTGCTCGTGAAATGTACATTGTAGCTGATGGTATTCTTGAAGTCTTGGGGTATGTTACTGAATATCCTGAAATACGAAAACTGAGATACGAAACACTTTGTCTGACTTTCTTTGTCTTTCTGACTTTATCTTTCTGACTTTCTGACTTTCTGATTGACTTTATCATAAATCCTCATAATAAATCTATGTTTATGCGACAAAAAGTTATAGTTTGCTTTTGTTAGAGATGGTATTCTCATGTTAAATCATAAAATGAAATTATAGTAATATGATAAATGATAAAACAAAATGAGAGATAGCTCTACTTGTTCTAGCTGAATAGCTGCTGATATGAAATGTCATTAAAGACAAAAAATGTCATTAAACAATTAATTACTTTTCAAGTGTATAAGTAATAAAAATTTGTATAATCATTATTAATATTAAGGACTAATAATGATTAAATTCTTCGTATTTCACATTGTGTTGATTTACTTCATTCAAATGAAGTAAAATTTAAACAATTTTCTCGTTATTATTCATTAACTAAATATTTAAGTATTAATCTGTATTGTATCCGAATTTCATTACGATAAAATATAGCAACTTTTCAGTTGCATTTAAATAAATATCGGATACGTTAAGTCAAATAAGTTTTGCTTCATTTTAATTGTGACTAATTTGAATGTTTATCAGTGAAACAGGCAATGTATTAAAGACGATGAATGCTGGTGATTTCTTTGGAGAAATTGGAATTTTAAATCTTGATGGATGCGTTAACATGTAAATGTAAATTTCTTTAGTTATTTTTAATTTCTATAATCAATTCTTACTTTGTGTACATTTTTATGATGTAAATGAGGTTCTGCCATAAAATTAACAATTATTCAGTAACTTGAAGCACCCTAATTGCAAAATATGATCAGTTAAACGTCGCTCACGAAAAGTAAACTAGACGTTAAATTTAACTTTTTACAAAACTTTCTAAATTTGATGTCTACAGAAGGACAGTGAACGTTCGTTCAGTTGGTTACTCAGAACTGAATATGATCTACCGAGATGATGTGATAGAAGCTCTCAAAGATTATCCTGAAGTCGAGGTATATTTAAACTTGAAGAATATCACAATCTAGTTGACAATTTTAAATAATATTGAATTCTACCATCTTCACAGATAGAAAACATTAATACTTAGAGGATGACATTGACTACAGTCATATCGGAAAATAACTTCTGTTTGTACACAGCCAATATTAGATTTTATTTATATACCTACTAAATACTTTAAGTTTTGTGATAATTGAGATATCATTATGATTTCAGACATTTCATTTTGAGTTAAAAATCTTTTATTGTTGCTTCTCCATCACAATTTTTTCAATGAAAACCGAGAAACTTGTATTTATCTAACTTTCAACTGATAATTTCTCAAATAACTGTCTAGGCTATTATTCGAGATTACGGTGAACGACTTCGCATAGATCGCGGTGGATTTAACGAAATCAGCATTTCAGAAATGACACCAGATCACAGCATCAGTGTTCCTCTGACTGAAGACAAAGAACACCGGACAAGTGATGTGAAGACAGTGGGAAGAACTCCGAAGATTAAACGAAGAAGAAGACCTCGATCATCAGAAGTGTCTTTACTGAAGGCTCAGTGGCTCAGCTCTGTTAGCGTGGCTGATATGGGTGGATCACAGGATATGGATTCGGATAACAACGTCATTACCAGAACTGTCAGCAATATAATTCATTCGGCCGTGGTAATAAGATGCATGTTTTAAATGTGATGGTATGATTATTATTTTTATGATGCTAACAGGAAGGGGTGGGGCATGGAACATGGTACCCTCATGTTTTATATAGTAGTGGTATTTATATTTTATGTTTATGTAGCAGTATTTAGTATTTGTATTTATTTAAATATTTTTCAAGTAGTTCAAAAGTGTTATTCCTTCCCCCCTCCACAATGCTTCTTGGGGTAAAAGCTAAGAAAGGGACATTGTTCTAAGTAACATCAGTATTAGTATTTTTACTACATTGTTTATCTATTTTAATATTTTTTGTTGTATTAATTGCAGTTTATTAACAAAAAATCTTGTGTGTTAAACAGTATGAAAGAAAATCAGATTTTGATAAGGAGCTTTATCAGCTGGAGAATCGTGCGCGAGCAAAGGATACTGAAATAGAAAAATTGAAGAAAATCATCGAATCAATGAGAAGAGTAAGACGCCTGAAATTTAAAAGTTTATTTCTTACTATAAATAAGTAATAATCACTTTACAGCACATTATGAATACAGAGAATAAGCCTCTCTTTATATTTATGGCAACTGATACAGAATGTATGCATGTAGGAATTTAGTACAAAGATATTGTACTAAATTAGTGAAATAATAAGTAGTGCATGCATGAGCCTGATCAACATAAAGGCACATATAGCGAACGAATCAGTTACGAACTAACACAGCACAATGCTCTAATAAGATTGTAAACTTTATTAATGTCTTGGTGGTATTGTAGTATGGTAGTAGTAAATTGTTTAAATATATCGTAAGTTGCTAGAGTTTTTAAAAATTCAGCAGGGATAGGAACCAATTGAGATACTATATTTTTGTAAGTGTATTCACGCGGGTCATGATAATTCTAGGCTACTTTAATTTTTTGCATTAGACCAGGAAATGCTAGAAAATCTGTAACAAAGATTTGCCACAGCTAGTTAAAGCCACATTTAACCACAGCTTTACATATTTCATGTTTAATTATGCTGGATCCATTGATTTTATCAAATCTATTTATGTTTAATTTTAGGCGTGTGATTCAGAAAACGACTAAATCTCAGCTTCAATGTTAAGCAAGTTCATCTAAAGACTGGACAATAAATGTGTTTAAACAGGACATGACGAATCTCCAAACTTTTATTTCTATTTCTTATTTTTTCATTACATATTAGAAGCTTACACAAGAAATACAAGCCGAGTGAATATTAGCCTATTTCATCCTGGCATATCTCACTGACATAATCACGGCCGGATTATGCCTCGTGCCAAATGTGCCGCGTCAGAGGGCCGCAAATTTTGTGGGGCCCTAAAATATTTGAAAAGATGCAACTGAAAAATAGGAATTTCACTAATTTTATCAGTAGGCCTGTCTATTGAAAAAAAATATATATGATATTATATGTTTTTTATGTAATGCTTAAAAAACGTCATCAAGTTTAACACATTCAATACTTGTGACGAGTTCTCTCGTCACACAAAAAAGTGCTCCTCGTGTACTTGTGACGAGATATTTCGTCACACAGCTCCCACAGGATTAACATGGGAAGGCGACGTCAAAATGTAATTTTTTTGTTAATTTATTTTTTTAAAGTTGTATTTGTAACTAACAGTATCTCCGCAATCATAAACGTTGCAGAGATAATTTTTATATCATTTTCTTCATTAAAACTTCGACATTCGACGGTTTGTGAAGAAATGCTTACAATTT
>JAQIXG010005820.1:0-11033 GCA_034700105.1 Oconnorella tubifera
AGTTCAGCTTAAGCAAAGTTCAGCTTAAGCAAAGTTCAGCTTAAGCAAAGTTCAGCTTAAGCAAAGTTCAGCTTAAGAAAAGTTCAGCTTAAGCAAAGTTCAGCTTAAGCTCAAGTGTCTGATATTTTTTTAATATCCCCAATGCGCTTCAACTTAAAGCTTTCTACTCTCCCCCCCTCCCTCTCCCTCCTCAAGTAATCCTCATGGGGCGCATAAGAGACCCAAGTCCCTCACGTGCCCCAAAATAAATCTTCGTATATTCGCACCCCACCACCCCCCTCCATCGCCGCTCCAACCCTCCTAAGTAACCCTAACTGAATCCATTCAAGTATTAATACCTTTTCAATTAAAAATTACAATTCTTTAAAATAAATTACATTAAGAACAAACGAGAAATAAAGTACAGTCTCATATAAGATAACGCTTAATACTAGCGCGCAGAAATGACAAATTCAACAGAAGAAAAACTTTGGAAAATGAGCAAAACGCAAAACAACAAAAATATGCCTTGGAAAAATATCCAGGGTCTTAAAAACAATTCTGTTTACAGTGGAAAGTTTTTATTTTATAAATGTCACATTTCGTATCAGAACATTTTAAAATATGCATAAAACTAGCTAAAATAAAGCGTATTACATTAAATTACATCTAAGACAATTAAATTAATTCAATTTTGAAATTTAACATTGAAAGCGAGCAATGTACAGTATTATAATTGAAAGTTAAAATAACAATTGTTTAAACTAAAATTTCTTTCCTAACTCAAATGTCACTCGTAATAATTCACATAACAAGTTAAATAATATAATAATAATTATTATTTATATCATTATTTCTTCTTATTATAATTTAAACGTAAGAAATAATAAAATTTGACTTACTGTATGATAATGATAACTTGTTGTTTGACCTTTAACTTGACCGCTAGCTCAACGTGAACTTTAACCTCCAAAAATTCAAATTTTATAAACCGGATCCTAATTTTTAATATAATCCAACGATGCTCAGCAAAATGAATTTTAAATCGATGGATGGAGAGTAGGGGGAGTAGGGGGCCTACGGGGGGGGATTTTTTCTATGAAAGCTGCTGACTTCAATTTTTGAGTACTGGACCTAGGGCGTATAAGGGGGCTCAGAAATGGCGTTGGATTTTGACTGATAATGTGGAGACATTAGAACCAATTTGCGGCATCCAATATCCAGTATCCAGATTTAGTCTTTTACAAATTTCGACAGTTTCGCAACTTTTTTCTTCAAAATTGCTCAACTATAAAAATGTTTCTATAAAAATTCTGATTTTGCAAATTTACTCAAGGAAGTTAGAGATACTTCTGGAAGAAGTCTGATAAAACATTTATCATTGTTAATGTGGAAGGTTGGGGGGGGGGGGGGGTAGGGACGATTACCCCTACCATTTTTGTTTTTCTAAAATTCATTCAAAAGATAGCCAATAGGCTTATTACTGTTTTTTATTAGATCTAATATCAACTGATATCGTCGATATCTCGTTATACTTGTATTTTAATTAGCAAATCTATCTTAGAATACATTTATTCATATAACTAAACTTTAATTAAAAAAATTACACAACTCATTTTAACAACATTTAATTTTCATTGTCATAAAACGATCTCAATTAAATGTAATCTATAAATTTAAAGTCTTTATAAGCATGCAATAGTCAGTCTATAAACATTACAAATGATACACAAGTAATAAAATAATAAGATATGCAATTAAAAACATGATTTCAATAATTATACCGATATAAATATCAACGAGAATAAAACAATAACATACTAAACACACAGAACAAGATATTATACTGTTTTTTATACGCATAAATAATACGAAACAGAATGAAATAATACCAGATACATGATTTTAAGAGTATTAATGTAAATGCAAAATCTGATATTGAATATGGAATAAAAAAGCATATAAAAGTCTATTAGTCATGATTTTTACAACTTAAAACAGACATAGCATCAAATAAATACAATCAATAGTAAACTCAATCGTAATATTGAACGTCACATCAGCACAAAAATATCCGTATCGATTCATCTAACTCGGAATTAAACTTTCAATATATCCTATATTAACAACACTAGATTCCGTATTAACTCCGTACAGAATTACAACTCAATAAACCGCTTTCCCATCGGTTGTTTAATACTGGCATTGCTGGCTCTATCCGTTGCCTTAAATGCCAGCCCGTATAAATAGCTAGCCTGACTAGAAATTGATTCTCGCAACTTTCACCCGTTACAATAAACCCCTTTCATTCGCTGATCAAAAGTCACCGTCTTAAATCATATCTTTTCATCGGATAATAACACTCTTGCCCTAACGGAAGGTCTCCGATTGGCTGCCTTAGATCTACTGCCCTAAATGGACTAAATTGATTGGCTGATCAGAAGCACTGCCCTAAGGCGACCTTTTTGATTGGCTGCCCGCTGCTTTATTTAGCGCTTCAAGTCTTTCCGTTTGCTTTGCTGCACTGTTCAATATCTCATCGACCTGAAATAAAATCAAACAAATTTACTTCATAAGATATTTACATCAAGAGCATATTTTAAACAGTAGGGAGGGGGAGAGGGAGGGATACTATGTAAAATGACTTTTGAAAATTAAAGAAGAAAAGATCCTTAAATACATTAATAACTATAAATACAATAAATACTACTACAGCAAGCCGCATGAAACATAAAGTATTTCGTGTTCAATACAGAATTTGGATGAAGTTTTGGAGTATGTCGCTACCTTTTCTAGTTGTCCAAAAGTTTGAAGTCGTCGTTGAAGAATGTCGATGGCTTCTTTGATGCCATCAGAGTCTGGGTCTGATGGGTTGAGATGGATGTACTGTTGGAAGTGATACATACTTAGCTTGCATAGACGTATCTGAATATATAATGCATATTTAGACGTATCTGAATACGTAATACATACTTAGCTTGCATAGACGTATCTGAATACATAATACATACTTAGACGTATCTGAATACGTAATACATACTTAGCCATATCTATATCTGAATACATAATACATACTTAGCTTGCATAGATGTATCTGAATACATAATACATACTCAGACATATCTGAATACGTAATACATACTTAGATATATCTGAATATGTAATACATACTTAGCTTGCATAGATGTATCTGAATACATAATACATACTTAGACGTATCTGAATACGTAATACATACTTAGACATATCTGAATAAGTAATAAAACTGAATAAGTAAGTAAAAAACGTAATACATACTTAGCTTGCATAGACGTATCGAAATACACAATACATACTTAGAAGTAACTGAATACATAATAAAGGATTAAACTAAATACAGCTGCGTAGAAGGGTCTTACTTTATCCAGACTTGGCGGGGTGTCTACATGAAGCAGACGTTCAAGAACAAGAGCGAAGTTTTTGTGCCAGAAATTAGGAAATGATTCGGCGCTGTTCATTCTACTCTGCTTCTGATTTAATTTTATAGCACGAAAGTATAGCTGTAAATCAATCAATCGAATAATCAATTGATTAATCAATCAATCAATCAGTTGATTGATCAATCAATCAATAAATCGATCAATCAATCATTCAACCAATCAATCAATCAATCAATCAATACATCAAACAATCAATAAATTAATTGATTATTCAATTAAGCAATCAATCAAGCAATCAATCAATCATCAATCAATCGTATAATCAATCAATCAGTCAGTCAATCAATCAATATCGAAATCAATTACTTGATAAATTAAACCAATAATTAATAAATAAATCACTAAATACCCAAAGCTCCCCAATACATTGTCTCATTTGATAAAATAAATAATTGCAGCATTCATCTCACCTCATAAGCTTGAATAAGCAGATCAGTCTTGAGAGATGCATCGTTGCTTTGTTCCGCTTCTTTATACATAAAGAAAGCAGTACTGATTCTAATAAAAAAAATAAGATAAAGAAAACTATGTACAATTATAATTGAATATTAAATGAACTGTTGTGTAGATCAGGCACACTAGTCATCAGTTAAACAGTACACTAAAATAAACTTTACCTTCCAATTTACCTACATTTTACCCTACACTTTACCCCACACTTTACCCCACACCTCTACCCCGCACTATATAAAATATTTACTTGGCATGCCACATCTCGTCATTAGCAACTTTCTCCCACGATGTCGAGTCAAAGTCGTCGTACGGACGCGTCCATTTATCAGCAAAACTTTGCGTCGCGTTGGCCCACGCGTTAGGATCTAGCGCATTAGAGAGAGAGACGATGCGAGAACAAACGCCATAGGGCCAGAGACGGTAGGTAGCGCGCCAGGATGTATCGCGTTCTTGCATCCCAATGCAAGCGAATATAGGGTATCTAGATACGTGTATCAATAAACATATAGCTAAATGTATATCTGGTATCTAGATACATGTATCAATACATCTAGATACATGCAGCAATAAATAGCATGTCTGCAACAGTAAGCTGCAGCCTAGAGTTACTTTGGGCTGCAATCATTAGTGATTAAATATAACAGTTATTGTAAACAAATCGTTTGCTTTAAATAATTTGCTTCAATAAGCTTCAACTCATTTTTATTCTCAAATAAATAATATAGTTTTAAAAATATATATAAACATCACTAATAAAAAGACACAAAAAGATAAGAAATTAAAGCCTAGTATTAAACATATCAGACATTGAGTAAAATTATTATTTTACAGAAAAACTATTTTATTAAATTCTCTACAATTTAATTCACAACAAAATCGTCATCACTAACTTGTCGTAATTGCTGTCGATAAAAGTTTTAAAGTTAAAAGCGCGTCGGCCGTCAGCTTCAATGTGATTGGTCAGAGCCCAGAAGTCACCGGGAAAGCTGATTCGTGGATAGAATCTACGCAGCATTGGCAGGGACCAATGGTAGCTCAGTATCTAGTCAACAAAAACTACTTTTACATTTAAGATCAAAATGCTGTATATATTCAAGGCAAATTCCGAACTCAAAACAAATTGATTTCAAAATCTTTACCTGCTGCACCCTTTAGAGAATCAACGCTTTAAATCACTGCTATATAAATAGAAACACGATATAAATAGCGACGCGATATGAAAAATACAGTCAAAATAAAAATACTTTGATGAAAAAATAATATAAAAAAATTCATACTTCAACGTCTAAAAGTTGCAAGTCTCTTCTTTTTCCTTCACATAAATGTAAATATCTGCAATAAAGCAAAACTTAAACTGATTTCAAATAGGATGGATATAGCCGTAAATAAGTAAGACGACATTTTAAAATTATAAAAAATCAGCAGAATTCAGTAGAGAGTCGATATATATGAAGATTTACTGGATTTAGCTCTTAATTATATAATTAATAAAATTAAACAATCTAATTGTATAAATTCGCATTAATTGAATATTAATTCATATTATTATTAATTATTGTACTACAACTTTTGCGTATAAATTTAGTAATTTTGTATATAATATATTTATTTGACTTGTGTTTATTTACTTTGTGTGAAATAAAGATATATATATATATATATAAAATGCTTGCAGAGAGAGAGAGAGACCTGAGTGAGTTAGTGGGGAGGTCACCTTTAGTGAGCACAATGGCATTCGGTGGCATTCTGTCTAGAATATTCTCTGCAAAGTCATGAATGACAAGATTTGAACTCTGGTCACAACGACTGTAATTCCTCTATCAGATAAAAAGTCATTTACTCCATCAATCAATCAGTCAATCAATCAGTCAATCAATCAATCAGTCAATCAATCAATCAATTATTCACTCAACAAATAAATCAATCAGTCATTCATTCATTTCTTCATATATTCATTAAATCAATCAGTCAGTCATTCATTCAAACAATCAACCAGTCAGTCAACCAGCCAATCAATCAATTAATCACTCAATCAATTAATCAGCTAATCAATCAATCATTCATTCAATCATTCAGTTAGTCAGATGTTAAATCAATACACAATCTATTACCAAATCATTACGTACCAACTGCAGAGCGATCAGTATGCCCGCAGCCATTGTACTGAAAACTGATGACAACGATATTTTAGCAGAACCCAAAAACTTTTCTGTTACCATCCTATAAAACAAACCAGATCCTCCCTTGAGAATATTTAAACAAAAAATAGTACCTCCTTCCTCAATCTCTAGAAATTTACCCTCACAATATTTAACAATGGTATCCCCTAACCATAATCCTAACTCTAATGTTTATTTACATGATAGACGTATGATGATGATTAGGGTTAATCCTAACCATAATTCTAACCCTAACCCTAATGCTTATATACCTGATAGCCGTATGGCAGCCAACAGAGGCAATGACGGCAATGATGGCATCACTCTGCATCCAGAAGCGCTCCACCTGCAAGATATAATTATTAATATTATATTTAATAATATATATTTTATACTATATTGTATTTAATATCTCAAGCGCAAAGTTTAAAAATATATAAATTTAATTTAATTATTAACAAACGGTGAATTAAATAAATTAACAATTTAATACACAAAAGTAACAATTTAAATTAACAATATAATGTACAAGATTAATTGGAATTAATTACGGTAAAGTTTAATAAGAAAGAGATAACTGCGGATGTAACTGTAAATATGGAATTTCTAGGCTGGGGGCACCCCACCGCCCCTCAACAAAATATTATGAGCAGAGAAATGTCGTTGCTAAAAATGAATAAATCGACCAAAAGTGCAACAAAACCGGTTAAAAAGTACGTCAAAAAAAGAAAATATATTTTGTAAACAAGTTCTAAGACTAATTCAACAAATGAATATATAGGACAAGAAAAACGTACGACTCCTTTAAACAAAGGATTCCTAATGTCCAGATTAGCTCTCCAAGAAAACAATCCCGTGTACAGTGAAACCATTGCGCAGAACACAACAGTACAACTGTACTTGCCTTGTACTAACCTACAATAATGTACAGAACGCAATAGTACAACTGTACTTGCCTTACACTAACCTACAATAAATAAGACCTGAAAGTACATCTGCACTTAAAATCAAAGTACATCTGAACTATACAGTACATACGCGCTTGAAAAGCAGAGTATAACAAACAACAAAACAATATTAAAAAAAATTCCTTTTAAAATATAATTTAATTCCAATCTTACTGCGCATGCATCTACTTACTCATAGTGGGGGGGGGGTAACATTTATTACCTTACATCTTAATAACGACTAAATCACGCAAAGAACTAACCAATCAAATCAAAGATAACAAGCTACGTACCATGACAGAGCCACAACGACACCAACCAATGCCAGCCACGCACTCATCTCCGACATAGCACGCTGTATATGAGTGACATATGACGTCAGTCCAAACATTAGACCTGACCCAACCTGATCCTTACCCTAAAACAGTCACAAAAAATACAAAATAACTTAAAAATATCAAAAAATTTGAAATCTAACTTTGGATTTTGGGTACAAAAAAACCACCAGAAACAAAAAAGATGTAAAAACCACCACCCCCTAAAAAACCATTAAACTATAAAAAAACCAACCCCCCCTTAGCGATATTTTACAGTTTAACCCAGAATATATAAATTCCTAATAAAAACCACCCCCTCCCTGTGGTGATTTTTATAGTTCTAGCCGGAATACAAATTCCAAATCAATATTTTTGGTCCGGATCAAAATGTCACCCACCAGATCAAAAGTTCCGTATTCCCTTCTCAGTAAATGGGTCATAAACCCTCCCGGGGTTCTCTGGTCCCCCCACGTCCACCTGGCGACCCCCAGGTAAGCAGAGAGGGGCAAGTAGAGGTACGGAGAGAGACCCAGTGCGCCGTACAAAAAAACTTTCAATAAGACAGATATCTTCAATTGCTGGAATAGTTTTACAAAATAGATATTTTTATAAATACAACATGCGAAAAAAACTCAGCAGTTTTTAAGTTAAAAAAACCATAATTTTGTCAATTATCAGACCACTTCACTACCCCCTTTAATTTTATCCACAAAAATTTCTGCGTAAGGGAAATTAAACAAGATTTAAAAATAAAAAACATCATCACCAAATTGATGCTATGTTAAAAATGCTACATTAACCAAAGACGCTAAAAAAAACGCAAATATTTATCATCACTCAAAAACTAACACGATATCAATCAACCTGATATAGTTTAAGTTTAATTCCGCTCCATAAAGCCAGACAAAGAATATAAACAACGATCGTATGTTGATTGCAGAGAGCTAAGCCAGACACCAGAGCTCCGAGATAAACTTTCTGTTGAGAAAAGTGCAGAAAATAATATATTATAACAGAAAAAATAAATAATTATTATAAATCAAGGCAAATATAATACAGTTATAATATAATAAAACTATACTTTGTAATATTAGATTAAAATACAGAAAACAAATATAGCGACAATCAATATTTGATCAAACATATATTGATAATATAATTAAAATACAGATAAAAACAGTATATATTCAATATTATGTTTTAACCTTGGTAATGAGTCTGGCATCTTTAGTTGTGTCTAAGTCAACAGCCAGTAGCATCAGCAGACCAATGAAGAGATTATTTAAACCAAACACTTCAGCCGTAACAGACCAGGTCCAAGTTAAACGATTCAATGAAAAAAACCCGACGGTCAACAAACTACTTCCTGTGGACCGGGTCAACCTAAACGGGTTAATAGATTAATTACAATATAAACACAAAAATCAATGAAAAAATTAAAAGAATCGTGTAATTTTTTACATTCTATCAACTCAATTTTTATTAGCAATATTAAAAAATTTAAACTGCAGTATACACTAAAAAATATAATTTTTTTATTTGACCTATTCAATTTTTAATCATTAAGATAACTGTGTTTTGCGCATTCAAAAATACAGAATTTTTAATAAAAGCAATTATAAAATTAAAAGAGAAACAAAAAAGTGCATTAATTATAAAAATTCGCCCGGGGTAGTAATTTTTTGACCTGAGTACAGTAAGTTGTATCAAGCCCCCCGCTACACTACTAAACACAGCATTCAGTGCGTTGACCCTCCAAGCAAGGGTTCCAAAAGGGTTCACCACCATGGCAAACTTCGATAACATCGTAAATAATGGATACCCGGGGGGGTGGGCAACCTTAAATACAAATTACCACCTTACATGAATTATTCACAAAAAAGTAAATATTAAGACAATTATCCAGGTCCTTAATTATAATCTGGCTGAGATCAAATGCAATGCTTCCTTTCTTGATTGCTTAACGTCACATCAGCATAAAAATGTCATTAATGACTCGGTTATACAAAAAATAAACACTAAGAATACCTGATACTTTGACTCAGTGAAAAAAATCATTTCTTTTGAGGATAACAGAGCAAGCCGATATAAAATTCATATTAACTTTTACTCCCAAAGGGGAAACACATAAGTCTAAAACTTTTAACAGTGATTATAGTTATTTCATACTAATAAGTATAAATATGCTGAAGAAGTAAGGATAAATTGATTTTAAAAATAAAAAGATAATGCAACAAACCCCTAATTCATGTGCTGAAACGATTAATTCTCCTAAAATAGAAAAAACACAGAAACAAATGAGAAAATACTTGAAAAACAACATTAAGTGTTGATCAGACGCATTAGTCATTATTATGATACAGTATCTCGTCTAAGTTTTATATAGGTCTTCATATACTTACTATCATGATGTAATTACAAACAATGTCTTTGTCAAATATATAATAAAATAAACATATAAACTTAAAATAGATAGAGACAAGAATAAGGAATACCCGAGTCACCACCAGGAACTGATAGATGCAGAGTGAGCAAGTAAAGAATAAGAATCAAGAAGCTGGTCACCGCACAGATTTGAAGGTCTATCTGCCATGATAAGTCATCCGCTGGTTCTACTATCTGATGACTGCGACTAAAACCAGACATTTGTTTTGCTTTGAAATCAATAAAAAAGTTTCATCTTAATAGAGTTGTTCATTTCGCAGAAAATGAAAATAGAACTGTACAGTAGAATATTATTTACATAAATTCACACCAAATGACAGAATGCAATAGATTTATACAAAAACATGAAAGTATAAATAGAAATTGTGTTAAACATGAAGCAAAAATGTTTTCTTTTACACACACAGACCGTGTGTTTTGTTTCGTTTCTCTTTCACTGTTTCCGTTCTGTTGTTCCCCAGCACCCTTCTGTCTCCGCCGCATCTCTCTAGTTCAATCAACTAAACATTCAATAAATTAAATCAATAAATAATTACAATAGTTCAGATAAGGTACGAAACCCTATGAAAATTTTAGTTCACAAAAATCAATGATTAACTCTTTAACGCAATAAAGCATTCAAATTTATGCCAATATTTAATTCATTTCCGTTTTAACATATAAAATATAAATTACACCTAATTAAAATCTAATTTTGTAAATTTACCTTTTATTGAATTACTAATAAATTCATTTATTGATATTTCTCAGTTGGCCTACATCTAAAAATAGAAATTCTAAAAATAGCAGTTCTAAAAATAGCAATTGTTAAACTAATTCTTTGCCTTTACTGATTAAAGTTGAGTTAAGTGAACTTGTCGACTAATCTAATCGTAACCCTAACCTTAATTCTAACCCATAAATAGCGAGAACAATTGACACGAGCTATTTTTACGCGCGCTATGTTTAGAATTTAGCTGATTTCCATTAGAGAATGGCGATATGAATTCTTGATGTAAGAACGCGAACGAGAAGAAGATGGCGGAGGGGAATGAAGAAGAAGAAGAAGATTACATGTCAGATGCATTTCTTGCCAAATGGTCCGTCTCCTAGTTATTTCCCTCGTCCCATTGACACTATTGTTAATTTATGTTAAATATACATCTTTATTTTAATTCTGAATTCATTCATTACGTGTACGGCATTCATTCGCTGCCTTCTAGTAGACGGCATTCATTCGCTGCCTTCTAGTAGACGGCATTCATTCGCTGCCTT